>JAJPUD010000664.1:193440-207724 GCA_023553655.1 Myrmecobius fasciatus
GGGGGTGGGGGGAAGGAGGGGAAAAGCTTGGGAAAAAAAGTTTTTGCAAAGGTCAATGTAGAAAAATCACTCATATGTTTTGTAAATAAAAAGCTTTATAAAAAAAAGAAAGAAAAGAAAAATCAGATCAAAAAGAAAAAAATTAGAAAGAAAAAAGGAAACAACAACAAAAAGGTAAAAATGGCTTCTTCTATATCTGATCAAGCTCTAAGCACTTCAGCCTGCTTCAGCCATCTTCAAGGATGTTGGAACAAAAAACATCGATTCATTCTGTTGTATAAGAACTAATGTATTCTGAACACAGATTGAAGTATTATTTTTCACTTTACTTTTTAAAAATTTTTTGTGTCATTTTCACAATATGACTAATATGGAAATATGTTTTATATGATTGCATATGTTTAACTCATGTGACATTGCTTACTCTTTAAGGGAGGGAGTAGGAGAAAGAAGATAATTTGGAACCCAAATTTGTATAACAGCTTTTTTTATTTTCAAAATATATATGCAAAGATAGTTTTTAACATTCTCCCATCAAAAACCTTGTGTACCAATTTTTTCTCCTTCTTTCCTTTACCCTTCCCCTGATAGCAAGTAATCTAATATATGTTAACCATGCACATTTCTTCTATACATATTTCCACATTTATCATACTGCACAAGAAAAATCAGATCAAAAAGAAAAAAATGAGAAAGAAAAAGGAAACAACAAAAAGGTAAAAATATTATATTGTGATCCACATTAAATCCCCATAGTCCACTTTCTTGATGTAGATGGTTCTCTCCATCACAAGTCTAGTGGAATTAGTCTGAATCACCTCACTGTTGAAAAAAGCCATGACCATCAGAGTTGATCATCATATAGTCTTGCTATCGCTGTGTACAATGTTCTCTTGGTTCTACAACCTTCACTTAGCATCAGTTCATGTAAGTCTTTCCAGGTTTTTCTGAAATCATTCTGCTGATTGTGTCTTATAGAACAATAATATTTCATAACATTCATATACTATAACTTATTTAGCCATTTTCCAATTGATGAGCATCCATTCAGTTTTCAGTGGAACTCAAAATTTAAAAAAAAAATGATTGGTAAACTAAAAATAAAGAAATTTCTTCCACTTATGCAGAAGTCAGCATTTCAGGTGAAAATTGAACCCAAGAGTTATAGTAGCCTGAAAGCTTAATGTGAGTCAGAAAGAGTTGCAAGATAGTACCCAAATTGCTGCCAAGTCCTGTCTTTTATACCTTCTGAATATCTCTTATGTACCATCTGACTTAATATGCCATGTAAACCTGATGGTGTGGACGTCACATTCTCTGAGCCCTCCTGTGCTTGCTCAATGTTATTCATAACTCTTCACTATCTTTTAACCCTCAAATTCCATATGTTGCCAAGACCTTTCCATCAGCTCTCAAAGATGTTTTTCTCTCCTTTGATTCTGGTAATTATCCTCATATCTAAACTGTTGCAATAGCTGACTGATGGATTTGCTTGCCTCAAGTCTTTCCCTACTGCAGTTCTTCCTATATTCAGCTGTTTCCCTAAAGTTGAAATTGGATCACTTTGGTGTCCAAAAAGTTCTTAATAACTGGCTTCTTTCTCTCTTTTTCCCCCTGAGGCAATTGAGGTTAAGTGACTTGCCCAGGGTCACACAGCTAGGGAATGGTAAGTGTCTGAGGTCAGATTTGAACTTAAGTCCTCCTGACTTCAGGGCTGGTGCTCTATCCACTGCACCATCTATCACACTTCTCTTCCCTGCCTCTCCTAAATCATGTGCTCTGGGATTCAGTGACACTGGCTTCCTTTATGTTTCTTGAATATTTTTGATCATCTGGCATCTCCAAATTCTCTGCATGTTCAATGACTCTCCTGGAACATTCTCCTTCATCGGCCTCCTACATTCCTTCAAGTCTCAGCTGAAAGCTCGCCTTCTACGAGACTTTTCCCATTCCTCCATACTGCTAGTGCTTCTCTCTGTTGGTTATTTCTAACGTACTCTATATTCTTCACCTTATTTATACATTATTTTCTGCAAGAACTTTTTCCTGTCTGTATCCCTAAACCTTTGCACAGTCCTCGGCACATAGTAGACTCTTGTTAAATGTTTATTTACTTATTGATAATAAAAAAAGTTAATTATCTTCATTTGTATTAATGGAAGCATAGTTTCCAAAATGAGGGAAGTGATGCTCTCATTTGTTCAGTCTTTTAAGAGCAAACGTGGAATATTTAGTCATGAGTAGCGATATTTTAGGATGGACATTGACAATCTAGAAAACTTTCAGAGCAAAGATAATGAGAAAACTTGAAACCGTTACATGATAATTGTTTGAAGAGGCTGGACATATTTATTCTTTTTTTTTTTCTTTTTGCTGAGGCAGTTGGGGTTAAGTGACTTACCCAGGGTCACACAGCTAGGGAATGTTAAGTATCTAAGTCAGATTTGAACTCAGGTCCTCCTGACTTCAGGGCTGGTGCTCTATCCACTGCACCACCTAGCTGCCCCTGGACATATTTATTCTGTAGAAGAGAATAATTAAGGGAAACAAGATAGCTAGAACATGAAAGAAAAGTTAAATTCATTCTGTTGGGCCATTTTAAGTTAGTATTGAAAAGACCTAAACTCAAGGAGAGAAATAAAGAAGCTTAACTCTGACCTCTTACATATAGTGGCTATGATCCGGATCCTAGGCAAATTATTTAACCTCTCAGTTCCTCAGATAATTCTCTAAATCTATAAAAAAAAGCATAGAAGGTGTACTAGTACAATAAGTTTTTCTGACCCAAGTTGTCTATACCAAATCACAGGTTAGTCCTTATTTGTCCTATACTTTTTGGCATTAGAGCAGAAGACCACATGTGGTTCACAAAACTCCCAAGTGTAGCTGGAACCATATTAAAATGTAATTGGGAAATATTTAATAAAAAATTCACTAAAATACAAAAAAATATACAAAGAAAAATATACAATGAAACATCAATGATATAATTTTAAAACTAATTTAATATACAGATTGCATGGATTCCTTAAATATAGATTAATAATTCTCCTCACTTCCCCTTCTCATTTCTGTTTGAGTTTGACACCATTGCTACAGAAAGCTGAACTAGGTGCAAAGAAAGTTTCAAAGAGACATATAATAGTTGATGTAAGGGCTAGGGTTCTAACATTTAGAAATGATCCATAGTGTCAGAGGTCACTTCTTTTTAAGTGGAGGTCTTCATATATAATGTAAATGATGATTTATCAAACATATTATAGAAAGGATTCCTATTTAGTTGCAGATTGGATTATATGGCCTTTAAGGTCCCTTGAAACTCAAAAATTCTATGAAAATATACTAAATCAGGCAACAAGTCAGTGAAGAGATATTTGCCAGGAATTAAATTATTTGCAGATTGCTTGGCATATATCCCTATAAAGAAGCAAACCTTTATTTCCTGCTCACTTAGTCTGCTTTTTTCAGCTTGCTTGACTCTCTAAAAGCAAACTTTTTTAGAGCAAAATTATCTATATAAAATAAAATTTAACAATATTTTAATACTTGAAATATGGTACTGTCTTCTTACAACGTCTTAGGATCTTTTATCTTTTTTTTAATGGTAAAGTGTGATGAGACCACCCTTGTTTAGCTTCCCTTTGACACTAAGTTAAAAGTTCAGGAAATTCCAGAAAGCACTATTATGGGATTTATGGAATTTTTTTGAAATAGTATTTTTTCAGATGTCACCTCAAATCAAAATTACCAGTTCCCATGATGCTGTAATGCTAGTGAGTCAGAAATTCACCATATTTGGCTTTTGAATCTTCCACTTTCAATGGCTTCCTGTGTCTTTTTCCCCCTTCAAACCTAACAAATGTAAAATATTTTAATCAAGTGAAAACAGACGAAAATGTGACTCATTCCACTAGTCTAGGGATTGGTTTGCTGATGTCATTCCTGTGTCTACCGCCAAAACGTCCCAAACAGTATAATCAATCTAAGATGATTCTGCATTTCAGCTTAAGAAGCTTGAGCATTTTGTTCCCCAAATGTTCTAAAACAAACCAAAAAGTTGAATAGTTTCATGCTTAAATACTCTCTGGTCTCGTTCTGCACTGTTTTTCCATGGCTCTTTGTTTATTTCCCACTGAGTAATAAATTTCTTTTTTTTTCTATATTTTAGTAAGATTACAAAAGAGAAAGCACTCAAGTTAATGTTTAATATAACTTAAAAACATATTATTAATGAATGTACATATGGGGGAAAAAGATTTCAGTGCCTTAGTTTGGCTGTAATCGACAATAAGATGACTACTGAATTTTGTTAAAAGTTAAATATTAATTTTTTGCCTTGATTTCACTCACACTGAAAAACTCATACTCATGAGTTTTAAAGCACTCTTTTTTGACTAAATTATGGAAATGTGGTATAATAATATAGGGGTAAAGAAAGATTGTCTAAGGTAAGTCAATAAAGGTCAGGAAATGATCTGAAAATCCATCTAAATATGACCCCACTGGGTCATGGGGTCATAGATTCAAAACCCAAGAAGGCTTTATCATGGTAAGATTGCTGGACATAGAATTAGGAAGAACTGAATTCAAGACCTACCTCAGATATTTAGTAGCTGTGTGATCCTAGAAAAGTCATGTAATGTCTCGTCCTAAGTTCTTCATCTATAAAATGAAGGCATAGTGCCTGGTCTTAATACTGTTTTTATGGTAAACACTTAATAATAAAAGCTAGTTCACTGAGTGAGTGAGGGGATTGTTCTAAGATGACCTTGAATGTATCTTTTAGCTTTATATCTATGATCCTATTAACATAGAAATGCGTTTTTACCAACAGTAACTTTAATGGTATCAGCCATAAAGGGAGACAGTGGGAGTTATATTTAGTCAGTCCCTTATAACCTAACTAGGAAGTGCTTAAGAAAGTTATTCATTCAAAGGATAAATTTCAGTGACATTATAAAGGAAGGCAATCGTTTGTTGTTGCCATCTTATGGATTTCAGAAAATTTAGCTTGTTTTGTAAGCAGAGGAATTATGTATTGGAACCTAGGTCTTATATTTAGAATTTATTTGACCTTGAGCTTAAACTCTCTGTTCATCAATTCAGTTTAGCTAACATTTATTACAGGGTTATATACAGCATACTTTTCTAAGTGCTATTTTATTACCTTGCTTTTCTAAATGTCCCTCCCCTTCTCCCTCCTTTCAATCTTCTCCCCTCATTTAAGCAGTGTCACCTAACTAAATTCTTATACTGAGGGCCCTTGGTATACTTCCTTATTCTAGATTTAGGTACAGCCATTGGATCTTAATAGAAGTCATGACAGTATCAGGCCAAAATCCTCCAGAGAAGCCTGGTGGGCAAAAAGAGGTGATTTGGGAACTTTGGTGGGAATAGATTTTAAAGAGAAAGATAGAAGCAGGGGAACTGATTTGGAGAATGTTAGTTGGAGGTGGCAAGGACATAAGAGTGTTGACAATGCGAGTGTAAAGGAAAAAGATGTACAAGATGATACACAAAATTACCAAGATTCAGCAAGTAATTTCACCTATTATTTTATATTCTCTGTCTCTCTCTCTGTTTCTCTCTTTAGAGGATATGTACATATAGAAATAAGAATGCGTATACATCTACTCCTGTGGAACTACATGTGTGTATATATATATATATATGTATATATATATATATGAATGGAGACATAGATATAATCTATATAAATGTATGTATATATACCTATATGTATATGTGTGTGTATATGTATAGAGAAAGGGGGAGTGAGAAAATATGTGTGTATGTTTCTGAAGTCACCTGCTTGGTTGATTTTTCAGGATTGTAGTACATCCAAAAGAAAGAATAGAGATGACAATGAATTGCTTTTTGTACATGTACATTTGCTTTTGAGATGTCACATTCAGGGGGAAATGTTTAAAATGAGATTGATAATATGGTACTACAATTAAATTGATTGATTAGAATTTGTCCCATTATATTTTGTTATCTTCAACATAAAGATAACTGAAATTATGGGGACAGATGAGCTCACCAAGGGAGAGATTATAGAAAAAGATAATATCACAGAAAAGAAATGTAGATACCCCAGATTTAGAAGAGGAGATGGACAATAATCTAGGATAATTTAATCATATATAAAATTAAAGTGTTGGCCCTATATTTCTAAGGTCTCTTTCAACTCTAAAAATGTAGAGTGATTGAATCTCAATCAACAGTGTAGCTAAATAGAGTTTTGGATATCTGTCAACCTAGATCCAATTTAATCTGGATTTCAATACCCATTATAATGGGTCTTAACTTCAGTACTATGCTCTCACTGGTGAAAGTACTTTCTTTACCAAGTGACTTCTTCCCATTCCCTGCCCTCCCCCCCCCCACTTTATTTTGTGTTATTGTCCTTTTCTTTCTGAATCGATTCATTGAATGTGCTGTGGATCTTCCTCTTGTTATTTTGTTTTTCTGGAGACATAGATATAACACTGGTTCTGGCCTTCTATTATTCCTCATTCTTGCTACATGACAAGGCCACCTCCTTTTTCAATAATACAAAATGTCCATCTAAAATAAGATTTCGTAACAAAATTGGAAAGTTCTTTTAACCTCCCAATGCCCTTACCCGCTTGCTCCTTCTCTCTCACAAGATAAAGTAGCTTTTCCCCTTGTCAAAGCTAAACCCTTGTCTTTCCATCGTAACATACATCTACTTCTGTGATCTTTTAGCCATGTAGCTGATATTTATATAATGCTCCTAAGGTTTTAAAACATTTTATGTACCTTATCACATTAAGCTTCATAATGACTCAGAGAGTTAGTTACTACAGAAATCATTATCCCAATTTTGCAGATGAGTAACTGAGCCTTAGAATGATTAAACCACATGCCCATTGTTTGATAGGTATTAATATACTTAAGATAGGATTTGCACCATCTGTTCTTGAATCTGTACTGTTTGCAACTTGAACCAGATTGCTTTCTATGTAAATTATAGTCTGAATTGTCAAAAATTGAAATTTTAAAAATGTGTGCATCTTTGTTATTCAGTCATACTCAACTCCTTGTAACACCATTTGGGGTTTTTTTGGCAAAGATATTGAAGTGGTTTGCCTTTTCCTTCTCTAGCTCATTTTACAGATGAGGAAACTGAGACAAACAGAATTAACTGACTTGTTCATGGTCACATATCTATTAAGTGTCTGAGGCCAGCTTTGAATTCAGGAGGATGTATTGTTCTAACTCTAGCTGCAGCACTGTATCCACTAGACCATCTAGCTGCTCAAAATGTACCTTTACTTCCTTTAAAGCTTCTTGGTTCTTCTGTATCTGTTCTTGTGGTTCAAACTGTCTGGGCATTCATTCTTGGACTTGATTTCTAGAACAACAAGAGCTACCTTTTGTATATTCTGTTGTTTTTGGAATTCCTTAACATAATCTTGTAATGCATTTTGAATAATCCAAAAGGCCATCATAAATCAGAAGGCTCATGTTTAAATTTCAGATTTCCCACTAAATATATCTATGAGCTACGATAATCAATTCCATTTTTCCCACCCTTGGTTTCTTCATTTGTAAAATGAGACAACTGCTCGAGATATACTCTTGAGGGCTTTTCCAGTTCTGAATCTATGCTCCTATTAATAAACCTAGTGCCTGGTCCTTAGTAGGTGTCTGAAAAAGTATTTATTGAATTGAATCTATTCAATAAATTCTTACTGATTGATAATAAAGATTACTTTTTATCCATTGAGAGAAGCATAATATAAGGCATTTGATTATGTTCTTAATGTATTATTAAACTTTTGCAATTTTGAAGAAGTTATTACATTTTTCTTGAGCTTCACTTACATGAAATGGCTGAAACTGATAATAAATTGCTAGTATTTATATAGCACTGATTAGGTTCCTGGCACTGTGCTATACACTTTATAAATATTAACTCATTTGATCATCACTACAAGCTGGGAGGTAGATACTATTGTTATCACCATTTTAAAAATGAGAAAACTGAGATAAACAGGATTAAGTAACTTGCCCAAGGCTATACAACTATTAAGTGTCTGAGACCAGAATTAAAATTTTTCCTGATTCCAGGCTCAGTATTTTATCCAGTATATATAGAATCTGAAGTCTCCAGGTTTTGTGTGCCCTCTCCACTTCCCCCACTTCCCACTCCCCTTCGTAGTACCATCAATGTTTGACTTGATGGAAGAAGGAAAATGTCTCAAATTCTAAGATAGTTAAAAGCATCTGGGCAAGACATATCCCTGGGATCAGAAGCTGGAAATATTAAGTTACAATCGACAAAGTGATAAACATGCTCAACAAACTCATTCGCTCTATAAAAATAACAATTAAGAAAAAAAGACTTGACAGCCCCCTGTTCTCTAAACTTGCTTATATATTGGAATGTTGGGTATCCTTTTTGTCTAATTCAGCAAATTTGGATATTGTAAAATACTCAGCATACAGCTGTGTTCATATTTGTGCAGACTTCACTTCTGCCAAAGCAAATACTGGTCTGCCTCTCTGTAATTCTACCGCGCACCATAGTCCCTCCTGCATTTATGGGATGGGCGTGTTGACTTTAACTTAGGGTTCTGATGTTTGGTTCTAGGATATACTGTATTTAAAGGCATTCTGTGCTGTTTTGGTCAGGTCATTAAAGCTGCACCACTTTTAGATCTGGGAGGGGACAAATGAAGTTCCGCAGTGCAAGCATATTGCAGGGTCTATGTCAGCTCTCACATTCTGGGAGAATGAATGTTATATTGCATTAACCTGGGCCTGTGTTGAAAGGGCTCAGATGGTCTCATTTGCCAGCACCTGCCTTTCATTATTCTACTACTGACACACACCTTCTCTACACTAACTGATTCCACACTTTACTATTTTAATGCATTTCCGTGCCACTAAAATAAGATAAAATTTAGCATAGTGGTTTTTGAAATGCATCTGAATTAGTATTAGTTTGGGAATTTGTCTTGTTAAAGCAGTGGATTTTTGAAAGCTGAATTTGGTGCTTCAGATTTTGATGAGTTACCATTCACTTGTAGTTAACTTTAAAAAAGCTGAAAATACGGGGCAGCTAGGTGGAGCAGTGGTTAGAGCACCAGCCCTGAAGTCAGGAAGATCTGAGTTCAAATCTGGTCTCAGACACTTAACATTCCCTAGGTGTGTGACCCTGGGCAAGTCACTTAACCCCAATTGCCCCAGCAAAAAGCAAAAAAAAAAAAAATAAAAAAAAAAAAAAAAAAGGTGGAAAAAATCACTGGAAAAAAGCCATTAAATGAAACTGAAAGAATGCTTATAGTTTTCTGAGGCAGGAATTGACTGGAATCTGAACATTTCTCTTTTACAAGTTCTTATCCAAAAAATATTACTTCCTTTAGTTATTGATAACTACCCATATCTGCTTAGTACTCCTTTCCCGAGTCTCCCCATTTCCAGAAGTTAAATCAATTCTCCAAAGTCTAAGTCAAGAGGATTGGTGAATGGTGAATCCCTGGAACTTGTAGGGTTGAATTAAATGTAGTTATTGGAGAATCTTTTTTTTTCCTCCCTTTATTTCTATGTAGGAAAGGGAGGAGGGCCCTTGATTCTATACTTCTCCTTATTCATAATCAATCAATAAGTATTTAACAAGTGCTTACTATCAGCCAATCACTATACTAGTTGTTGGGATGCAAACACCAAGAATGGAACATTGTGTAGTCTGAAGGAGTTTGCTATTTTTTTTTTTAATTAAAGCTTTTTATTTTCAAAACATATACATGGATAATTTTTCAACATTGACCCTTGCAAAACCTTGTGTTCCAAAATTTCCCCTCCTTCTCTCCATCCCTCCCCTACATGGTAAGTAATCCAATGTAATATATATTAAAATATGTTAAATCCAATATATGTATACATATTTATACAATTATCTTGCTGCACAAGAAAAATCAGATCAAAAAAGAAAGAAAATGAGTAAGAAAACAAAATGCAAGTGAACAATAACAAAATGAGTGAAAATACTATGTTGTGACCCACACTCAGTTCCCACATTCCTCTCTATGGGTGCAGATGGCTCTCGTCATCACAAGGTCATTGGAACTGGTCTGAATCATCTCATTGTTGGAAAGAGTCATCAAAATTGATCATCGTATAATCTTGGCTGTTGCCATGTACAATGATCTCCTAGTTCTGCTCATTTCACTAAGCATCAGCTCATTAAGTTCTCCAGGCCTTTCTGAAACCACCCTGCTGATTATTTCTTAAAAGAACAATAATATTCCATGAAATTCACATAACATAACTTATTTAGCCATTCTCCAACTGATGGGCATCCACTCAGTTTCCAGTTTCTTGCAGTTTCACTACAAAAAGGGCTGCCATAAACATTTTTTCACATGTGGGTCCCATTCCCTCCTTGGTGATATCTTTGGGATAAGCCCAGTAGAAACATTGCTGGGTCAAAGGGTATGCATAGTTTGATAACTTTTTGAGCATAGTTCCAAATTAGCTTACATTCTTGAAGGCATAAGTCAGCCAGAGTAAACATGTAGTCCCACTCAGGTACTAGTCTTCACGTAGTTGCCTTTTTTGTCGTAGACATACCAGTGTTTGTGTATGGAAAGGAAATCTGTCTGTTACCATTGGAAATTATTGGTGCAGGGAAATATAGCCATGATTGCATAATAATAATAATAATAATAATAATAATGATAATAGCTAGGATTTATATACTACTTTAAAGCATATAAAAAACTTTATAAAAATTATCTCATTTTATCTATATAACACTGCTGAAAGGTAGGTAATATTATTATACCTATTTTATAGATGAAAAAACTGAGATAGGTAAGAAGTGAGTGACTTGCTCAAAGAAACACAGGGAATAAGTGTCTGTGGCTGTATTTAATCTCTGGTTTTCCTGAGTCAGTTCAGCAGTTTATTACCTGCAACACCCAGCAGTCTAGCTGGCCTTTTGTTGGTAGACATAGAAACTCTCTAATTATTTCCAAACTGATAGTATTAGAATATATTAAATTCCACCTCTTCTATTTAATTAATTTTAAAAAATTGGAGATATATTTACTTGCTTTTTAAAGTATAAATCATCTGGTTTCCTAAAAATTCAGATTATTGTTCAGTTGTTTCAGCCATATCTGCATCTTTGTTATTGTCTTATCCCACTCTTTGTGACTCCTTTTGGGGTTTTCTTGCAAAGATACTAGGATGGTTTGCCATTTCCTTCTCTAACTCATTTTACAGATGAAGTTATTGAGACAAACAAGGTTAAGTGACTTGCTGAGTCTCACATGGGTAATCAGAATCTGAAGCCAGATTTGAAATCAGGAAGATGAATCTTCCTGACTCCAAGCCTACCATTTTACTCACTCAGATACCTAGCTGCCCTGTTCAGATCAGTAGGAAATATGAAAAAAAATCTGTTCCCTCTCTGACACTTTCAATATCTCCCTTCATTTGGTTTCTTTCCATCTGCCTTTAAACATCCAAAAGACTAATTTTCATTTAATTTTATCATCCCTTCTAGCTACTGTCTTGTTCCTGATTTATGGACCCAACCAATTTCTTCTGTTTCTTCTAGTAAAGAAGCTGTTCCTTCTAAATCAGATTGATATTTTCTATGTGATTTACCAGATTATGGACCCATCTATGGTACTCTCCAATTTAGTGACTTTCTCAAGTTCCTCCATAACTTAAAGTGTATCAAAGGTAAGACAAATCCAGGTCATCCTAATTCTCTCTCTCTCTTTTTTTTGTCATCCTAATTCTCAACCCACTTTTCTATCCATTCTATTATATCTTACTATTATACAATCATAAGATTTGTGACCATCTCATACTGGCCATCTTACCGACATTCTCATACAATGAAGAAACAAATAATCATCCAACCTTTACATGAAGAGATCCTTGGAGGGGAGACAAAATAGCCCATTCTGCTACTCTGCTACTCAGACAACCCCAATAATTAGGAAGTTTTTACTGATAATAAGCCTGAAGTAGTCTCTTCCGCATATTGCTTCTAGTTCTGGCTTATGGAATGAAATAGAATAAGTTTGCATTCTTTTCATGTGCCCACCCATCAAATATTGAATGCAGCTATCTCATTTCCCTTAAGTCTTCAGTTTTGTTTTTTTTTTCAATCTTAACACCCACAATTCCTTCATTTGACATGCATATAATATGAAATGAACTCTCTTCATTATCCTCATTGGGTTTTTTTGTACACTCTCCAACATTTTAATGTCTTTTTCCAGCCAAAATTATTCTAAAATGTATTCCCAAATGAACACAAATACTGTGAATGTGGTCTAACTATAGAAGAATATCATGAAATTCTTGCCTTCTTCACTCTAGACTCTATATCTTTATTACTGAATTCTAGGATTATCTTAGTTACTTGGGGAATCACATTTCTCATTTTTTGTCCTTCTGCTCAAACATTCAACAGTTGATTCATATTAAACATTCATACCGTTATTAGCTTATTTAATTACTCAATAAGTTAGTCATACTACAGCAGAAAAATTGAGTCTATTTCTGGTCACCACATTTTGGGATGCATCCACAGTATGACAACCTGAATGGTAAAGAGGCTTTAGTTCATTCCATATAAAGATCAATGAAGGAAATTAGGATATTTAACCTGGAGAAGAAAAAGGCTTAGAGGAGACATGTCAACTATCTTACTCTGTTTGAATTTAGAAAGCAAAAATTGGAGCAATAGGGAAAGTTTCAAAAAGACAAATTTCAGCTTGATGTTAGAATAACTTCTTAACATTTAGAGCCCTCCAAAATAGAGAAAGCTGTTTTGCAAGGTAGGATTTTTCCTTATTATATGTTTTTTTCATATAGTTCTTTTTCAAGTGTGGGTTAGTCCAAGTGGATACTGAGGAGTCTCCAGCTCTGAAACTATAATTCTGTAAAATAGATCAAATCTTAAATAGTATTGTTAAAATGCATAAACATCAGGAGTAGCAAATAATTTTATTTCCTCATTTAAAGTATTTCCTAGAAACTCTAACTTACTTGGATTCCCATTAATAATTCCAAAAATTCCAGTAATAATTTTTGAATACCACATTTGTAATACACCTGCTACTTCCATTTTGTTGCTCTCTTCCTCCTTTAAATTCTTCAAATTGATTTTTGGACTGATTGGTAATATGAAAGGGCTCTCCTGAAAGTCCTTAAATCCAAAGATTCTTTCTTTATCTTCATTCTTTTATTCTCTTTGACATTTCTATTATATTTGACATTCTTAGTCATTTCCTCCTTGAAAATCATTCTTTGGTTTCCAATGTGACAGTATCTTGGCTTATCTTGTGGTTTTCCACCAATTCTTGCTCTACCACTTTTACTCCTCCTTTTTTTTCTTTTTGCCTTCTAACTGTATTCTTTAGAATGAGTTCCTCTTTTCATTCTCTTTTCATTTGTCTGTAAATCTTCCTAAAAACAAAGCAAAACAAACAAAAAAAACTTATTCATCCTTTCTGCCCTAAATTTTTTTCTTTGCAGAGTATTCTGAAATTTACATTTTCAACTATGAGCTCACCAGTGTATTCCCAACTTATTACTAGGTATCTCCACATTGGTGAGAACTCGCAGCACTTCAAAGTCAACAAATCTATTTATTTATTTATTTTGCTTTTTGCTGAGGCAATTGGGGTTAAGTGACTTGCCCAGGGTCACACAGCTAGGGAATGTTAAGTGTCTGAGACCAGATTTTGAACTCAGGTCCTCCTGATTTCAGGGCTGGTGCTCTAACCACTGCGCCACCTAGCTGCCCCTAAAGTCAACAAATTTAAAGAAAAACTCATCTTTTCGAAAGCAAGCAGAGCCACTGCTTAGAAAGATAATGGATTACTGGATTTTTAAAAATGTTATTTTTATATTCTTCAGTCCATCTTGTATACTATTAATATATTAATCTTTAGGCATAGTTTTTATCTCATTACTCATATGCTCAAAAATCAAAATCTCCCCTAACATCAAATCTAAGCTTTCTTGCTGAGCTTTTGAGGTTCTGTTTAAATCAACCTCATACTGCCAATCCAATCTTTGATTCCTTTAGTCTCCCAACTCTGATTAAGTTATGTTAGAATTATAAAGGTTGAGTTAGATATTGTAGTGATAAATGCATAAGATATAATCCCTCAGAGAGTTTACAATCTGCTGATGAAAATAGTTACTACGAATATCTTGACCAATAAGAGATAGTATTTGCTGCTAAATTATGTGATATAGACCATAAATGCCACAAGAT
>JAJPUD010000664.1:207734-267473 GCA_023553655.1 Myrmecobius fasciatus
AGATAAGGGAAAATCAATAAAGACTGGAATAATCAGGGAAAGTTTCACGGAGAAGAGTAAGGATTTGATCTAAACTTTGGTCTAGGATGCCTTTTGCATTTAGTCCCACATTGACCTAGGAAAAATATAAAGATTTATGAAATTTGAAACTTTTAAAATGATTTTAGATTATTTAAGTAAAACCTGAAAATGGTCAAAACCAACAAGCAAAAACTCAAAAATTTAATTCTTTCAAAATCTATTCCTCATTGTTCACAACTCAAACAATTAAGCAATTTGGATTACCATTTGTTTCTTGAACCAGCCATATACCATTCCTTGAAGAAATGGAATCATTCCTAATTAATTCTTAATGCCATAAGATTTCTATAAAAAAAAATATTTTACTCCACATCTTGCATTAGAAAAACACACTTGAGAAAAGTAAAAAATTATTGAATTAATAAATAAAACTAAAAGTTGATTTTATGAAAAAAATCAACAAAATAGATAAACCTTTAGTTAATTTGATTAGAAAAGGGAAAGAGGAAAATCAAATTGTTAATCTCAAAAATGAAAAGGGAGAACTTTTCACCAATGCAGAGGAAATTAGAGCAATAATTAGGAGTTACTTTGTCCAACTCTATTCCAATAAATTTGATAACCTAAGTGAAATGGAGGAATACCTACAAAAATATAGATTGCCCAGATTAACAGAAGAGAAAATAAATTACTTAAAAAGTCCCATTTTAGAAACAGAAATACAACAAGCTATAAATTAACTCCGTAAGAAAAAATTCCCAAGACCAGATGGATTTACATGTGAATTCTACCAAATATTTAAAGAACAATGAACTCCAATACTATATAAACTATTTGAAAAAAATAGGGAACAAAGGACTCCTATCAAATTCCTTTTATGCCACAGACATGGTACTGATACCTAAACCAGGTAGAATGAAAACAGAGAAAGAAAATTTTAGGCCAATCTCCCTAATGAATATTGATGAAAAATCTTAAATAAAATATTAGCAATGAGATCACAAAAAATCATCCCCAGGATAATACACCATGACCAAGTGGGATTTATACCAGGAATGCAGGGATAGTTCAATATTAGGAAAACTATTAGCATAATTGACTATATCAATAACTAAATGAACAAAAACCATGTGATTATCTCAATAGATGCAGACAAAGCATTTGATAAAATCCAACATCCCTTCCTATTAAAAACACTAGAGAGTATAGGAATAAATGGATTTTTTCTTAAAATAGTAGCATCTGTTTAAAACTATCAGCTAGCATTATATGTAATGGAGATAAATTGGAACCATTTTCAGTGAGATCAGGGGTGAAACAAGGTTGCCCACTATCACCATTACTATTCAATATTGTATTAGAAATTCTAGCTTTGGCAATAGGAAAAGAAAAAGAGATTAAAGGAATTAGAGTAGGTCATGAAGAAACCAAATTATCCATTCTTTGCAGATGATATGATGATATACTTAGAGAATCCTAGAGATTCAACTAAAAAACTATTAGAAATAATCCACAACTTTAGCAAAGGTGTAGGATACAAAATTAATCCATATAAATCATCAGCATTTTTATACATCACTAACAAAATTTAACAGCAAGAGATACAAAGAGAAATTCCATTTAAAATATCTTTCAATAGTATATAATATTTGGGAATCTATCTGCCAAGGGAAAGTCAGGAACTATATGAGCAAGACTACAAAACACTTTCCACACAAATAAAGTCAGATCTAAACAATTGCAAAAAATATCAAATGCTCTTGGATAGGTTGTGCAAATATAATAAAGATGACAATATTACCTAAACTAAATCTATTTATTTCATACTATACCAATCAAACTCCCAAGAAATTATTTTACTGATCTAGAAAATATAAAATTCATATGACAGAACAAAAGGTTAAAAATTTCAAAGGAATTAATGAAAAAAATCAAATGAAAATGGCCTAGCTGTACCAGATCTAAAACTATATTATAAAATAGTGGTCATCAAAACCCATTTATATTGGCTATGAAACAGAGTAGTGGATCAGTGGAATAGGTTAGGTTCACAGGACAAAATAGTCAATGACTATAATAATCTAGTGTTTGATAAACCCAAAGACTCCAGCTTTTGGGATAAGAACTCACTATTTGACAAAAACTGCTGGGAAAATTGGAAACTAGTGTGGCAGAAACTAAGCATTGACCCGCACCTAACATCTTTTACCAAAATAAGATTGAAATGGGTTCATGATCCAGACATAAAGAATGATATTATAAACAAATCAGAAGAACATAGGATAGTTTATCTCTCAGATCTGTGGAGTAGGAAAGAATTTGTGACCAAAGAATAACTAAAAATCACTATGAATCACAAAATAGATCATTTTGATTATATCAGGTTAAAAAGTTTTTGTACAAACAAAATTAATTGAGACAAGATTAGAAGGGAAAAAATAAACTAGGAAAACATTTTTATATTCAAAGGTTCTGATAAAGGCCTCATTTCTAAAATATATAGAAAATTAAATCAAATTTATAAGAATTCAAGCCATTCTCTAATTGATAAATTGTCAAAGGATATGAACAATTTTCAGATGATGAAATTAAAACTATTTCTAGTCATATGAAAAGGTGCTCCAAATCACTATTGATCAGAGAAATGCAAATTAAGACAACTCTGAGATACCACTACACACCTGTCAGATTGAGTAAGATGGCAAAAAAAGAAAATGATGAATGTTGGAGCGGATGTGGGAAAACTGGGACACCGATACATTGTTGGTGGAACTGTGAATGGATCCAACCATTCTGGAGAACAGTTTGGAGCTATGCTCAAAAAGTTATCAAACAGTGCATACCCTTTGACCCAGCAGTTTTTCTATTGGGCCTATATCCCAAAGAGATCTTAGAGGAGGGAAAGGGACCCACATGTGCAAGAATGTTTGTGGCAACCCTTTTTGTAGTGGCTAGAAACTGGAAACTGAAGGGATGCCCATCAATTGGAGAATGGCTGAATAAATTATGGTATATGAATGTTATGGAATATTGTTCTATAAGAAACGACCAGCAGGATGATTTCAGAGAGGCCTGGAGAGACTTGCATGAACTGATGCTGAGTGAAGTGAGCAGAACCAGGAGATCATTATACATGGCAACAACAATACTATATGATGATCAATTCCAATGGACATGGCTCTCTTCAACAATGAAATATTTCAGAAGAGTTCCAATTATTCAGTGAAGAAAGGCATATACACCCAGAGAGAGGGATGTGAAATGTGGACCACAACATAACATTTTCATGCTCTCTATTGATGTTTGCTTGCATTGTGTTTCCTTTCTCAGATTTTTTTTCTTATATATAAGATTTTTCTTGAACAACAATGATAAGGGTGGAAATATGTATATAGATATTCGATTTGTCAAGTATTTTAACATAATTAATATGTAGTGGATTTCTTGCCATCTAGGGGGGGAATATTTGTAATGGAAAGCTTTGTAAGGGTCAATGTTGAAGAATTACCCATACATAAGTTTTGCAAATAGAAAGCTTTAATAAAGAAAAAAAATAAGAAATGACCAGCAGGATGATTTCAGAGAGGCCTGGAGAGACTTGCATGAACTGATGCTGAGTGAAATGAGCAGAACTAGGAGATCATTATATATGGCAACAAGAAGACATGGTTCTTTTCAACAATGAAGTGATTCAAACCAGTTCCTATTGTTCAGTGATGAAGAAAGCCATCTACACCCAGAGAGAGGCCTATGGATACTGAATGTGGACCTCAACATAGCATTTTAACGTTTTCTCTTGATGTTTGCTTGCATTTTTTCTCGTTCTTAAGTTTTTTTTGTCTTTCTATTTCTAGATCCAATTTTTCTTGTGCTGCAAGATAACTATAGATATGTATTCATATATTGGATTTATCATATATTTTAACATATTTAATATGTATTAGACTATCTGACATCTAGGGGAGAAGGTGGAGAGCAGGGAAGAATTTGGAACAGAAAGTTTTGCAAAGGCCAATGTTGAAAAATTACTCATATGTTCTGTAAATAAAAAGGTTTAATAATAAAAAAGAAATAAAAAAGGACAGAGAACCATAAATTTTGATCATTTTTATTTTAAATTTTATGGGAATAATAAGACTAATGCTGGTTAATAGAATAGAACTCTGTCATATTTAAAAAACATATGTTAAATGAGACTAACTAAATTTTATATAATGGCTCAATTCAGGCATGCATATTTGTACAAGTTAAAACTAGAAGCATTAGTGCTTTCTTTTTCCTATGGTGCATGTCTTGTAGAAATCAAACTTCTGTGCAAATCAAAGCATTTAAAAATTTTGGGGAGGTAAATTATGGTTTTTGTTTCCTTTTTGCTTTTTATGTGAGTCCAGATCTGGTTTTACTGATCAAAGAATAGTACTTATTAATGTCTCAATCTGTAAATTCATATAGCTTTTATCATCTTTGCTATACAATTTAACACCTAACAGTCAGGGTCTTATATTAATCTTTTATTTTATTAAATATTATTCTTCGTGTCAGATTGTAAGGCCCTTGAGGTCAGGATATGTATTTCACATTTTATTGTAAATAATCAATAGGACTTCTTCATTTTATAAACTAAAAAGCATCAGACTCTTAAATGAGAACACCATGCTTTGGACAACACAAATATAAGGATTCTCTTCCTCTTTAAGTTTATTTTGCACAGAAATACCTCATCATACTCCAACACTACTGTTTTGCCCCGAACTTTCTTCTTAGCTATGACTTTTTCTTGCACATGGTAGCTTTATCCTCTGAAACAAGGAGCCAAAACAATGTTTCATCCATCAACTTCTTACATCATCCTTTAGAGAAAGTTGAAATGGTAGTTTTATCTTTTTTTACTTTTCTATTCTATTTTTAAAAGCTTTTTATTTTCAAAACATATATATAATTGTCAGCATTCACTCTTGTAAAACCTTGTGTTCCAAATTTTTTCTCCCTCCCTTCCCCCACTACTCCCCTAGACAGCA
Source organism: Myrmecobius fasciatus (assembly GCA_023553655.1). Lineage (NCBI taxonomy): Eukaryota > Metazoa > Chordata > Mammalia > Dasyuromorphia > Myrmecobiidae > Myrmecobius > Myrmecobius fasciatus. The sequence goes on from JAJPUD010000664.1 coordinate 212,774, forward strand.
AGTAATCCAGTATATGTTAAACATATGCATATCTTTTACATATATTTCCACAATTATCATGCTGCACAAGAAAAATCAGATCAAAAAGGAAAAAAAGTGAGAAAGAAAACAAAATGCAAGCAAACAATAACAAAAAAGTGGATTTACTGTGCTATGATCCACACTCACTCCCCACAGTTCTCTCTCTGGATGCAGATAACTCTCTCTATTACAAGAGCATTGAAACGGGCCTGAATCAGAAATGGTAGTTTTAAAAAGAATAAATACAAACTTTCTACAACCATATGTAAAAATAATCTTAATCTGCAAAAAGAGACGTGTAAATTAAAATGGTCTTGAGTTTTCCTCTCACACCAATCAGATTGACAAGATAATAAAAGATGAACAGGGTAAATATGTAGGATCTATAGAAAGAAAACACTAATTATTGTTGATGGACTTGTAAACACTCAACTATTCTGAAAATGTTTAGCATTAAACTAGGAAAGTTACTGAATCAAAAATCCTGAAAAAACTTACATGAATTGATCTGAAGTGAGCAGAAACAAGAGAACATTGTATAGAGTAACAATAAGATTATGTGATGATCAAATTTGATGGACTTGGCCCTTTTCAACAATGAGGTGATCAAGGCAATTCCAATTAACTTGTGATGGAGAGTGTCATCCACATCCAGAAAGAGAACTATAGAGACTGAATGTGAATCAACGCATAGCACTTTCACGTTTAAAAAAAAAGTTACTAAACTGTGAATACCCTTCTGACTTAGTGAAAAAAAATATATATATATACCCTGAGGAATTCAGAGATGGAGGAAAAGATACCCCCCTCAAACACAAATTATAACCAATTTTTTTTCTGATAGCAAAAAAAAAATAGAAGCAAAATGAGGGACCTTTCAATAGAGAATGGCTGAACCAATCAAGGTGTTTTTATCTCTGTCTGTTTAGCTTTCTCTATATCTTCTTCATCTGTCTGCCTCTGACTGTCTTTCCCTCATTCTCTTCCCTTCCCTTATACACTCTCTCACACACACACACACACACACACACACACACACACATATATACACACACGCACATGCACACACATATGCAAGAATACACATAAATGAAGTGTAACTGAACAATATGGGCTTAACATCTAAAGTATAGGCAAATAAGAGAAAAGCAAAGCCATCACACCTTAGATAAATGGTCAAAGAATATAAACAAGCAATTTTCAAAAGAATCATGAACTTTAAGCAATTGTATTACAGAATGCCTCAAATCACTATTGATAAGAGAAATGCAAATCAAAACAATTTTGAGGTTTTATGCTAAACACATAAAAGTGAAAAAGATAAAATATGGGGATAGCCAGTGCTGAATAGGTTGTGGAACACGAAGCATACTACTACATTAATGCTGGAACTGTGAATTGGAACAACCATTCTGCAATTATGTAAATAAAGTGATTAAAATGTCTATACCTTTTAACCCAGAAATTCCACTCATAGCATATATCCAAAAAAGATGACTCAGAAAAAGAAAGTCCCTAAAACATTTACAGCATTTACATTTTTGTGGTAACAGAGAACTGATAAAAGTAAATGTTCATTGACTGGAATGGCTAAACAGATTATGATAAATGAACATTATGGAATGTTACAATGCTTTAAGAAATAATGAACATGAAAAATACATAAACGCATGAATAGATGCAAAATAAAGCAAACAGAACCACCAATACAATATACTCAATGATACTACAATATAAATGAACAGAACAATAAGCAGACAACAACAAAAATGAAAGTTACAAAAGTATAAATATTTTGACTCCAAAAAAGAGATATGAAAAGACAGTTCTACTTATTCCTTTGCAGAGGGAAATACTAATGGGTTTGGCACATTACATATAAAATCAGATTTTTTTCAATATATTTATCATTTTTTTCTGCATCTCTTCTCACCTTTTTCTTTGACAAAATTCTTTTTTATAAATGATAACTTTCTGGAAGGAGAAGCAAGGGGAATTTTAGGCAATGTCAAAGCAAACAACAATAAAAGCTTTTAAAAAAATTAGTGGCAACTAGTCTTGAAAAAACTCCAGCACCAATATTGCACATTAAAAACAAACAAATAAATAGACAGAAACTAAACACACAGAATGCTTAAGAAATAGGAATTCTTGGTTACTTGGAGAATAATAGTGTTACTTGGAGAATAATAGTAACACCTGATATTTATACATTGTTTTAAAGTTTGCATTGAATTTAATGTGCATTATTGAATTCAGCCTTCTCCAAAATTCTGAATTAAATGCTACAGGCATTATTATCTCCATTTATAGATGAGGAAACTTTCAGAGAAGATAATTGACTTTCTCACTATCCACAGCCAGTAAGTACCACAGATGATAACTGAACCTAAGTTTTCTTAACTCTGATATTAGAACTTTAGAGATTGTTTCATATTTCATTATAACAAGAATCAAAAACATTGAAATGACAAATAAAATTAACTAGATATTAATCTATTATGACCTACAATAATGAATTTATTTACTTTATTAGAAAAATATATTTTAAAACATTGAATTCAAAAGACTACAGGTATTCAAAAGATATATTTCACATTTGCATATTGTTGTTTACTTTGACCAAGTGTTAAATCTCAAATTTATTGTACCTCTAAATGAAATCTCAGCATTAAAATGATAGGATAGTTTTCAAAAGAAAAATCATCCTTCCTTTCACAGTAAAAGCCCTAGTTTAGGCCTTCATAGTTTCATACCCATACTTTTATAGCTTCCTCATAATTATTTTCCCTGTGTTCAGTCTCTCCAATATATCCTCCACAGAACTGCTAAATTTTTTTTTACTAAGGCAAAAATTTGACCAAGTTACATGTTCAAAAACCTTAAGAAGCTTCCTATTAAACATAAAAAATAAAATTCCTTTGCTTGGTTCTTAAGGCTCTCTATAATCTGATTCCCACCCACTTTTCAAGATATACTTTACTTTACATCACTGCTAGCAACAACTGCTGACCATTTGGCACCAGCAGTTAGGAACAGTATTCCTGGGAAAGGCAGCACCTTTGAAGTTACTGGTCCTGTTTCCAGCCCAGTCCTTGCAAATATCACCTGGGTGCCACCTGCCCTCACCAACTACTAACCAAGTGCGACACCCTGGGTAGCTTAGCTGAAGCAGAAAGGCACCCTAAGGGAGAAACTTGAGTCTGTATGTCGAGGCAAGTCAAGTCACCACAATCAAACGGACTGCAAACTCACTTCAGGTCCTGATGGAAACAACTCCCCAAACTTGGGAATAGCAATATTTCCAGGTAAGTGCTTTTAGGCATCCTCCTGGAAAGCAAGCTCTGTAGAGATGCAGCTAGAAATCTCCCTTTTTGCTAGTGCATCTACTCTATTGTTTATCTCCAATTTATTCAATATGTATACATATATATACATATATAAATATACACACACGTACATACATGCTATATACACATTTTTAAATGGTCTCTCCTATTAGATTGTAAGCCCCTTGAGAGTAGGAACTGGCTTTTTTGTTGCTTTCTTTGTATTTCCAATGCTTAACACAATGTCTGATATAGTGCTATGTTCCCAAGTAGTAAGCACTTAATACAGTTTTGATAGCTTGAAATGAATTAAGTAGGCAGTTAGTTGAAGAGGTTCAGCAATATTCTATTTCATTATTACAGGCTCATAGATTTATTATTTCATGGAATTCCAGGGAACATTAGAGATCATCTATATCAATCCTTATTGATGAGTAACTTTGATTCATTGAAGTTAAATTTGTTACCTACAGTCACACGTATATACACAATGGTAGATCCAAGATTTTAATCCAGGTTCTCTGGCTCAAAATTCAGAATTACTTGTAAAGTATTTTTAACCACTCATTTAAAACTCTGGAAATTCAAATTTACATAATAGACAATGAGTCTTATAGATGATCTAGACCATTCTTTTCTATTTTTTGAAAACAAAATTGACTTTCTACCCAGTAATTCAATTCATTGAACATTCCTACAGTATCAACTATGTGCAAGACTTTGTACTCAAAGAAATAGTGAGTTTAATGGGCTTCTCAGAATCATTTTGATGATTTCTAATTAGTGGGAGATAATATTTACCTCATTGAACTTTCTCACTGAAAATCCCCGTTTCTTATTTAAAGTCATTCATTTAAAGTCATATTAGGAAGATTGATATTCAATCTGGTAGAGCTTACTTCTTGTTCTGATTTTCTGAATGGAATCATGCCAAGTCCAACAGACTTGCATAACTCTCTGCATTTGGCCTCTCACCCAGTGAAAATAGAGTTTTCACAACTAAAATTCTTCACACTGATTATTCTGAGACAAAGAACCAAATGAGGCTTTTCTAGACCTCTCTCTGTAGGACAGCTACTGCACACAAAAATGATTTTTTCTTACCAAGCAAAAGTATTTGGAAAATGATTGGAATAGTTTTTCATTTCCTTAGAATTATAGTTTGAGATGCTGAGCTTAATTTCCTTTCCAAGCCCTTGGAGACATTAGCAACACTCTTGAACTCTTAGAGAACAAACTTCTTCAGTTATTTCATTTTTTGCTTCCTCCCCTATGAAGTAGGCTGTGGGAAGAAAGAGGTCCAATTTTAGAATGGGTTTAGAATTGAGGTGAGGAGGTTATGTGGAGAACAAGGTTGTCATCTCTGCATGACTGCTTATTATTCTGCCATAAACCATTTCTGCCATGGGTAATATGTAACTCAGAATGCATAAACATTATCATTAAAGAGCAGTTTGACAATGCATGTATAAATAATGGTGAAAATTATTTTCCTTGTAGCTTACATGGTGAACCTCATCACCAGGAGATTAGCCACTAGGTAATGAATGATTTAAATATGGCCACTCATGAAATAATGATAAATGTAAAGTTGTTCTCAGACCCCTTCTACAAATAGCCCAAATGTGAGTGGAGAGATGGGAGTGAGTGGGATAAATAGGCTGTAGCATCTTATCAAATAAGACTTGTGCATTAAAAGTATCATAAATAATAGTGTCAATATTTAAATAGTAAAAATTAAAAATGAAGAATAACAAATGGATGGCTCTAATTTTGTACCTTTACAATTAAAAAAAGACATAATTCATTATATAGGCTCTGGAAAATTTATGGTGGTGCACAGAAAAGAGCTTCACAGAAAAAAAGAAGTTACCAGGGATAGCTAGATGGCACAGTGGGTAGAGTACTGGCCTTGAAATAAGGAAGATCTGAGTTCAAATCCAGCCTCAGACACTTAATACTTCCTAGCTGTGTGACTCTAGGCAAGTCACGTAACCCCAACTACCTCACAGAAAAACCCAAAAAATTACCCCAAACAGAAAAAGAAGTTACCTAATAAAGTGAGCATCACAGAACTTGAGAAGTGTGGAAGAAATATTAAAGACATATATATTTATGTATTAGGAGCATGCCTGTATATTGACAAAAGGCTTAGTCTAAATGATATCAAATAAACGTAAAGCAAAGACAACATCCCTGAATCTGATAATTAAAATGAAATGATATTAGGAACCCTAGGTTATAAGAAAAAGATGTGTACACTGGAAGGGCAGCAGCCTCCAAGTCCTCTGACTGATTTTCCCATCTTTATCATTACTAGTACCCTATGTTACTGAAAACATTAAAGTTATTTTAAATTGTAGAATTCTTATTATAATTGCCCAGGATTGCCACATGGCTTCTTCTTTCCATGATTAGGTATGCCTGTAATGAAAGGAGAGTGGTGCATCTTTGACAAGGCCGTTGTAATAAAAGCTCATCTTTGAAAGCCCCTGGAACCTGCCAGTACTATCTGGGGATTCTATCTTCTTCCTTCCAAATAATCTGAGAAGCTCCAGAGGATTATGAAGTTAAAGGTGAATACAGATGTATATCCTCTCTCCCCAATAAAATAAACAAAAACCTTCCTATCAATGTCAGCAACTAGATATAGGAGATGATTAACAAGGGAAATATCTTTATAAGGGAATTTGTATACTTTAGTACTGGGCATGGAGTCAGAAAGACTTGATTTTAAATCCAGTCTCCAATACTTACTAGTTATGTGACCCTGAGCAAGTCACTTAACCTTGTTTACTTTAGTTTCTTCATCTATAAAATAACCTTAAGATGAAACTCACATACCACCCAATATTTGCCAAGAAAATCCCAAATGAGGTCACAGAGAGTCAGACAGGACTAAAATGACTGAACAGCAGTAACAATGCTTTAAAGTTTTGCAAAGCACTTGAAAAATATTATCTCATTTGATCCTTATAACAACCTTGGGAGGCAGGTACTATTATAATCACTTCCATTTTACAGTTGAGAAAACTGAGGCAGACTTTCCCATGGTGTAACTAAGAGAAATTATTCAGAATTTCAGCTCAGGTCAAGTGCTCAATCCAGTGGATCACCTAGTTGCTTATAGAGAATGAAATTATAGAAATGAAGTTATTCCATGATCTTTGTGGCCAATTCAAGCTGTATTAATCATGCATTTTAAAATATCTTTGTGATATAAGGTGTGACAAAAGTGATGAGTTCAGAGAAATCTTAGAAGACTTATATGAAGTGATGTAGAGTGATGTGAGTAAAACCAAGAGAATAATTTATACAATAATAACAGCATTGAAAAGAAAGCTCTGATTAACAAAATGATCAACAATGATTTCAGAGGACAGATGGTGAAGGATTCTACTCACTTCCTGACAGATGGAATAAAATGGAGAACCAGGCATGCATTTTGGGCATAGCCAATGCAAGAAGTACCAGAATTTTAAAAAAATTGTATTTTATTTTTAATTTATGGAATAAAGCAAGCATTTCTACAACATAGCTCAATAAAAAAAGATTATTGTTCATGAAACCATCGCTCTATTCTGCATAACTTGCTATCATCTTCAAACATAAAATTATTATGTAAATCTTTTTTCCTTTTCCCCTTTTTTTCTTCTCTTGCCATAGATATGCACACACACACATATAATTCTATATATACTTTTACCTATTCTTGATATATCCCTCATTATTAATTTGGACATTTATAACAGCAAAAATAGATTAACTTATACTTAAAATAATACTGCTGTTACTATATTCAGTGTTCTCTTGGTTCTGCTCATTTCACTCCATTATTTCATGAAACTATTTCTGTGGTTTTCTAAGATCATTGAACAGGAATTTGAACTCATATCTTCTGACTATGGAATGATTAATCTTTTCACAATAACACACAGTGAAGGGCCTAACAGCCTTTAAAAGAAAATTAGACTGATTAAGAGAAACTATTGGCTCCCCAGACTCTGTGCTCATTTGTCAAAAGAGATGGGACATAGATAAGGGTCTAAGAGAGCACACTGATGCAATCTATTCATTAACTATTTTCTTATATTTCCAATTCATTTTAGAGAGGAAAAATGAAAGTCTTCTTAAAACAATGAAGTTACATCCATACTTAATAATAAAAGAGAAATTATATCTATATTTAAAAAAAATCATTTAACAAAAGATCTCTCAATCCAATAATACCACTACTAGTTCTAATCCCACAGAAATTTTTTTATAAAGGGAAAAGGACATATGCGTACTATATGTATATGTGTATATATATATAATAGCTTTTTATTTTCAAAATATATGCAAAGATAGCTTTCAACATTCACCCCTGTAAAATCTTGTGTTTCAAATTTTTCTCCCTCCCTTCCTCCCACCTCCTCCCCTAAACAGCAAGTAATCCAATATATGTTAACCATGTGCAATTCTTCTATACATATTTCCGTATTTATCATGTTGCACAAGAAAAATCAGATCAAAAAAGGAAAAAAGTAGGGAAAAAAGAAAAAAAAGCAAATAAACAACAACAAAAAAGGTAAAAATAATAAGTTGTTGTTCCACATTCAGTCCCCACAATCCTCTTTCTGGATGCAGATGGCTCACTCCATCAGAAATCTATTGAAATTGGCCTAAATCACCTCATTGTTGAAAAGAGCATCACAGTTGATTATCACATACTCTTGTAGTTGCTGTGTACAATATTCTCTTGGTTCTATTCACGTCACAGCATGAGTTCATGTAAGTCTCTCCAGGTCTTTCTAAAATCATCTTACTGATCATTTTTATAGAACAATACTATTCCATAATATTAATATACCATAACTTATTCACCCATTCCCCAACTGATGGACATCCACTCAATTCCTTACTACTACAAAAAGGGCTGCTACAAACATTTTTTGCATGTGTCATTTTCCCTTTTTATGATCTCCTTGGGATACAGACTCAATAGAGACACTGCTGGATCAAAGGGTGTGCATAATTTGATAGCCCATTGGCCATATTTCCAAATTGCTCTCCAGAATGGTTGGATCAGTTCACAACTCCACCAACAATGTATTAGTGTCCCAGTTTTCCCACATCCCCTCCAGCATTTATCATTATCTTTTCCTGTCATTTTAGCCAATCTGAAAGGGATGTAGAATTGTCTTAATTTACATTTCTTTAATCAATAGTGATTTAGAGCAATTTTTCATAAAACTAGAAATGGTTTTAATTATTCATCTGAAAATTGTCTGTTCATATCCTTTGACCATTTATTATACAAATATATTCATAGCAGCTTTTTTGTGATAGCAAATTGAGGGAATGCCATCAGTTGGGGAATGACTGAACAAGTTGTGGCATATGATTGTGGTGGACTAATATTGTGCTATAAAGAATGACAAGCAAGCTAATTTTAGAAAAATCTGGAAAGACTTATATGAACTGATGCAAAATGAAAAGACTAGAACCAGAAGAACATTGTGCATGGTAATAGCAATTTTATAAAATGATCAACTGTGAATTATTTAGCTAGTCTCAGCAATACAATGATCCAATACAGTTCTGAAGGACTTATGAGGAAAAAATGGTATTCATATCCAGAGAAAGAACTGATGGAATCTGAATGCAGATTAAGACACATATTTTTCACTTCTGTATGTGTGTATATATGCATTTTCTTTTGGTTTATATCTTTTTTTACAGCATGATTAATATGGAAATAAGTTTTGTATGATTATATATGTATAACCTCAGGGAAGGGAGAAATGAAGGAGAGAGAAATTTTGAACTTAATTTTAAAAAAATGAATGCTGAAGATAACTGTATAACTATGTATACATATATTGTATTTAACATATTTTAGCATATTTATCATGTATTAGACTACCTGCCATCTAAAGGAGGGCATAAGGGAAAGGAGGGGAAAATTTGGAACAGAAGGTTTTGCAAGGGTCAATGTTGAAAAATTACCCATGCATATGTTTTGTAAATAAAAAAGCTTTAATAAAAATAATAAATAAAAAATGAATGCTGAAAATTGTCTTTACATGTAATTGGGAAAATATTATTTAGAAAAAAATTAAAAAAAAATATGACAATGACAGCAACAAAAGACTGTACAGCATGATCCACATGAATGAAACCCAATGCAGGAACATTTGTTATATAATAGGAATAATATCATGTTCTATTTGATTATAACACTTACAAAACACTCAGGTCAATGAATGGTGATGCATGCATTTGAACTTGGGTTTGTTATTTAGGGTTCTTACCCATGTAAGCTGAAGTTCTCCAAAACATTTCACACATAAATAACTCAATTTTTTTTTTCATTCTTAATATTTCACATCCATTATATTAACAAATTCCTTTTCATCAGAGATCTTTTTCTTCCTAGCTTTTCTACCATTTGGTGAATAATCATTTACAAAATATTTTATATGATATATAATTTTTTTCAAGTGAAAATGTCATCATCTCTCTCTCTCTTCTATTTTCCTCCTCATTCCCATTAAGAAACAAACAAAAAAAAAATCCACTTCATATTACGAACGTGGATGGCCAAACAAAGCAAATTCCTGCACTGGCTAATCTCAATCTGCTTTCTTGAGTCCATCATCTCTCTATTAAGAGATGGTTAGTGCTTTTCATCATCAATTCTCTAGAATAGTGATGGATTATTTTGTCATCAGATTGTATTTGTCCTTACTTTCTTTTCAACCACTTTTGGTGAATAGTTAGCTTTTGCTCTAATATCTGGAGTCTTTGACTTTATCAAACTTTAGGGGACTATACTTATTTGCTTCTATAGGTTGAATATCAATCTTTTCCACTCATCATTCTCGCTATATCTTACTGAAACCAAATTATTTTGGTGATCACTGCTTTATAATTTAGCTAATGTGGCTGTAGTTTACTGCTTTATAATTTGAGATCTGATACTACTAGGTTCCCATTTCCTGCAATTTTTGGTATTTTTCCATTGGATTCTGAAATTTTTTGTTCCTGCTCATGAATTTTATCTTTTTTTCTAGCTTTGTAAATTAGTTCCTAGATAGTATGATTGGTATTGTCTTGAATAAGTAAATTGTTTTAGGTGGCATTATTATTTATAATATATTGATTTGGCCTACCTCTGAGCAATTGTTTTTTAGTTGCCTTTATATGGTTCCTTCTGTGTCTTGGCACTACATGACTGGTTATCTGTAATTATTTTACTTTTTTTGTGAGGCAATTGCTGTTAAGTGACTTGGCAGCGTCACATAGCTAGTAAATTTCAGGTTTCTGAGGTCAGATTTAAGCTCAGGTTCTAAATCCAGGGCTGATGGTCCATCTATTATACCACTTAGCTGACCCTTGTAATTATTTTAAATGAAATATCTCTTTCTCTTTTGAATTTTGCTGGTAACCTAGAGACATATTGATCATTATAACCTGTAATTTTACTGAAATTTTTCACTGATTTATTTATAATTTTTAGTTTACTCTCTAAGTAAACTATCATATCAATTACAAAAGTAATCATTTTATTTCTTTTTTACCTATACCTTTTTTTTCAATTTATTTTTCTTGTTCTATTCCTTTAGCTCAGATTTCTAGCTGTTGTGTCATTTCTAGCAATGTTGTTTCTTTACTAGTTGTTTCTAGTAATGAGTAATAACAGTGATAAGAGATAATGTTGTATTACTCCTAATCTACTGTAAAGCAATAGCTTAGCCTTATTATAGATAAGGTTGATTCTTGGTTTTAGAGAGATACTAATTATCAAATAAAGAAAAACATATTTCTATGCCTTTTAGCATCATTTTTTGAACAGAAATATGCGTTGCATTGTGTCAAGTTTGTTCTTCATTTATTGATAAAATCATAAGATTTTTCTTGCTCTTGTTATTAATATTGTTAATTATAAAAATAATTTTCCTATTATAATATTTGTGATATGCTGGTACAGTCTCCTTGATGATAATTTATTTGAATTTTTTGCATTAATATTCACCTTGGATATAGACCTACAGATTTCTTTCTCTGTTTTGATTCTTCCTGGAACAGATATCAAAACTATATATCATAGAAAGAATTCATTAGGACTCCTTCTAATTCTATTTTTCAGTTTATGTGGCATTAGAATTAATTTTTTAAAACAATTTAAACAATAGTGTTCTATTCTCTATCCTCTATAATTAGCTTGCAATTTCAACTGATGTAGGTTTTTTTTCCCCTTTAAGAATTCACATATGGCTTTTTCAATTTCTTTGTTTAAAAGTAGGGTTATTTAAATATGCTAATTCCTATTTTGTTAACCTGGTATGTTTATGTTTTCATAAGTATTTATCCATTTCATATAGACTGTCAGTTTTATTGGCCTATAGAAGGTCAAAATAATGTCTAATAATTTTCTTTTATTTCATTTTCATTTATTATGAATTTGCTTTTTTTATTTTTGATACTGTAATTTGGTTTTCTTCTTTTAAAAAATCAAATTAATTAGTGGTATATCTTGTATTGAATATTTAAAAAGCTAAATTCTAGTTTTATTTATTAGTTTAGTGTTTGCTTATAAGTTTGCTAAAATTTTATTTTCATTCATAATTTCTATTTTGGTGGTTTATTGGAGGGAGGTTTTAAAATGAACTACTTTTTAAAAAAGTTTTATGACCAATTCATTTATCTGTTCTTTCTTTTGTTGATGAAAGAGTTTAAGAGATATAAATTTTCCCCTATATATTAATTTGGTTTCAACTAAATAATCTTGATATGTCTTTCATTATGGTCATTATCTTTAATGGAATTATTGGTTTCTTAGCAATTTGTTCTTTGATCCTACTATTATGAAGGATTAAATTACTCAATCTCTAATTAATTTTTAAGAAGTTCTTCAATGACCTTTTGTCAAATGCAATTTTATTGCCTTGTGGTCCATAAAAGATGCATTTAAAATTTTTGTTTTCTGCATTTTTTTTGGTGAGAATATTATACCTTACTAGAGGGTAATATTTGAATAACATTGATGACAAGCACATTTAAGAAATAAAATCTCGTGTTCTACTTAATTAATTAATTTATTTTTTTGCTTTGAATTATTAAAGTCTGAGTGGGGTAAATTGAGGTTGCCATTGTTTATATTTCTGTTATCCATTTCCCCCAACTATGTGCCAGGCACTTTGCTAAATGCAGAGGAAATATATGTGTGTATGTGTGTGTGTGTGTGTAAAGAAAGAAAAACAGTTGCTATCTGTAGGCATTTACAATTGAATGAGCAAAACAGTACATGAAATAAAGCTGAAAATCAGGATAGAGAAATAGTGAGCATAGTTTTCAAAGTAGTGAAGCCACGTAAGAAATGAACCATCTGAGCTCAGATGTCTTTAAATGAAGGTTTGGAATTATTGTTTCCATTCAGGGACACAGAGAATAGTGAAGTGGAGATACCAAGGCTAATGACATTTTGCAGGGTGATGAGATTATCCCAATAATAAGCTTCCTGGTGCATGGTTAGCATACTAACTCATTTTAAGATTATACCTGCATACAAGAGGCAGGGAGGAGATGTAGATTGAAAACTTTTCATGTGAAAAAGCCATAAAAGTTTTTGTGGAATCATCACATTTCAGAAGGTATACTTAGAGTTAGTAGGTTGGTGGAGCATGGATAACTAGCCTGGCATCAGAAATACTCATTTTCCTGAGTTCAAATCTGGCCTCAGACACTTATTAACTATGTAACCCTAAGCAAAGCGTTTAATTCTGTTTGCCTCATTTTCCTTGTGTATAAAATGAGTGGGAGAGGGAAATGATGAAACCAGTCCAGGTTTCATGTTGGGTTGGGTCATGAAGAGTCAGAAATGACTGAAAAAATGAATAATTGAACACAAAGATAAGAAACCAATGTGATATTGGGCTACATTTTCAGAAAAATAGTATCAAGAAAAGGGGAACTGCTAATCCCACTGCATCCAACCTTGGTTTGACTCCATCAGAAATATTGTCCAATTCTATAAACTGTACTTTAGGAAGAATGTTGTGCTGCCAGAAAAGGGTAACTGGAAATGTGATACGATATCATATGAAATGTAGTTGAAGGAACTGGGAATAAACCTGGAGAAAAAAAAGACAGTGAAACCGTCAGTGTTGGTTTAAAGGATTGTCATGTGGAAGGGAATTAAATTTGATCTTCTCAACAATAGAAGGTAGAAAGTTAGAATCACTCCATGGAAATTAAAAGGAAGCTCATCTGGCTTAACATAAAGGACAATTTCCTAAAATAGCTGTTGAAGAATACAATCATTTGATTTAGGAATAAGTTTTCTGTAATAAAGAGCTTCAAGCAGAAATTATATGTTCATTTGTTAAGAAGTGGTTGAATTTGCTTCAAGTATGGGTTAGATAAAATTACTTCTATGGTCTCTTCTAACAGATTATTCTATGATCCTACAAATCTGTTTGTAGCATGGTGTTGGGTATAGAGAGATGACTAGGGTCCCTTTAGCAAAACACAGCTTCTTGCTACCCTCAGATACCTTTCTATGTTTGTGAATTGTACAAAAACTTATATTTTACCTTGACAGAGAAAGCTTTCTCCCCTGGATTTCTCCATATTAATGAAATTTTAGGTCTGGACTAAAAAACACCAAAAAAAAAAAAAAGAATAATTCAATCTTATAAATGCTCATCTCATATTGCATATGAAACTATTTTAACTCTCTTTATGCATGCCATATCATTATTGTCAGCTCTATGTTTCTAAAGAATTCACAACAAAGAAGAAAGGTAAGTGATAAGGTTGAATTGTAGTATCTGAACAACCATAGTGCAGGAGAAAAAGGTGCAAAAAGGTGCTCAATTTGAAGTTAGGAAACCTGGGTTCAAATACCATTTGTAACTGTGGATACTATAGTCTTGCACACATCATTTAATTTCCCGGGGTCTCATTTTAATAATCTGTCAAATGAGAAGATTGATGAGTTAATCTCTAAGGTGCTTTCAGAATAAGTCTTATCATCCAATGGTTAAAATGAATAAAAATGTCATGTCTTACCAGGGTCTATTAAAGGGTAAGTAAGTTGCTTCACTCAAATAAACACAAGTCACACTTTCTTTCTTTGGTTATTCCTTCCTTGTCCATAAATCTCAGGCTCTAATAGATTGGGATTAGCACAAATTTTAAATTGAGGAACATTGGTCAATCAATTGGAGGATAGAACAAGGATCCCAAAGGATGTCAATAGAATAGCACAGTGAACTGAGTCAAAAAATTAGATGACATTTATTGGGAATATAAAAAAAATACATGGTTGAGAATTCAACTTTATTAGAACAAGCATGTGTGATCTGTGGCTAGACAAGGAGTTCCTGGGGGAGGGGGGTAATATTTGAGAGTTTGCATGGATTCTAAGCTCAATGAGAGATAAGAGCAATAAAGTTGTCAACAAAGTCACTTTTATCTTCCACTGCATTGAAATGCATAATGTTTAGAATATAGATGTGGACAGTTGTATCACACTTTGCCCTGCTTCAACCACAATTGGAGTGCCATGTCCAACTAGGCACCACATAATGGAATTGTAAGTGAGGGAGTAATGTACAGTGAATCTAGAAAGAGAGTTTGAGGCAAGGTTGTGAAAGGCTTTAGAAGCCAAATAGAGAAGTTTATTTTTTTTATTTACAGGCAATAGGAAACTAGAGTTTACTGATTAGTAATTAACAGATGCAGCATTAGAATCCAGATCCTCAGTTTCTAGTCAGTGCTCTAGCCATTGTGCCACACTGTACCAGCTTCGTACTACTGGAAGGCATCTCTCATGTACATGTGAAGAAATAGGTAGTTTAAGCTCTTTATTTTATTTATGAAGAAAAAGATAGCCAGGAAGTGACTTAGTTAAAACCATACAAGCAGGATGAAAAATTGCAAGGATTTGAACTCAATTTCTTTCATTTCCTACTTTGTTTAAAATAAGATAAATTTCTATTCTGTTGTCAAAAAAAAAAAGTAGGTTCTTCATTTAAACTTCATTTGGATAGGGATTGGTGGACATAAAGTACTGTCTCTGAAGTCATAAAACCTGGGCTTAAAATGCTCCTCTAGTAATGCTAACTGTTACCTTAGATAAATCACCTAAGATACCTTACCTCAATTTTTTTTCATTTTTTAAAATGAAGGGGACTAGACTGCTTCTGAGTTTCCTTCCAGCTTGATGTCTATGATCCTATTACCAAGGGAAGTTTTCTGCAGTATTTGTGAAAGTCTTCTCCCCCTCCCAGAATAGAGGAAAAAGAATGGACACTGGGGATTTAAAAAAAAAAATGCTCTTCATTTAGAGAGACAGAAAGGGTTAAAGTCTGACCCTGTAAAGAGAATGTAGAGGGAGGGGGCTATCACTGTGGTCTTTAAGTATCAAAGAGTAAGCTAGAAAGGGGGGTGGTATATTGCTTCTCTAATGACTTTCTCAGCTGAAGGGGAAAAAAGAGGTTGTGTGTCTGGGGGGAGGGCTGAGGAGGGAGACTAGAGCTGGGTGGGTAATAATTTGATCCTCTTTTCTTCATACAGGCATTTCACTTCTTAAATAAGTTTTATTCTCTTAAACTTCAACAGAATAGGGTTTTAAAACAAATGCAAAAAGGAAAGTTCAAGGCACAGGGAAGCCTGTTCTGATTTGGTTGTTTACCATCAATCAGACCGTTGCTTGGCAGAGACTGGATGATTATGAGCCTGAACAAACTAAAAAGGGGCAGGAAAAGAAGTGGAGGCAGCATTCTTCCTATTTAAAGCTGCATCACTTGAAAAAAGTGTTCCCAGACCGTGCTGGAGCTGGTGCTGAAAAGGGGGGCTTGCAGCTTTTGCCTTAGGGCTGGTGCTAAAAGGAAAAGATCCCCCAGCTGACTTCATGGTGCTAAAATAACCTTACAATTTGCACTTTTCACTGCCCAGGAGGACACAAATGTCTAATATTTAGACATGATGGCAAACTGGGTGGAAGCAAGGACTCTCTTCATTCTTACTTTTTTATTAGGGCAATTTGTCTCAATAAAAGCGCAGGACGAAGGCGAGGATGGTGAGTTTGCCTTTTACTTTTGTGTGTGAATTCCTTGTGTGGTGTTTATTGCATGAATGGGTAAGAAGTCGAATATATAGCCTCTGGAATACAGTAAATGAGGCTGCGGGGGGGGGGGTAATTTTGTTCTGGTTTCGGGACTGAAAAATTTGCACCTGGGAAACTGCTCTGAAGCCATCCGGAAAGGTTCTAAAGCCTAGGCTCTCCGGGGCTCCCCAGCTCCCCAGCTTCTGCTTCATTGTTCAGCAAACTCAAACCCAGGGGAGGACAATTCTGTGCGGAATATTTCTGGGAGATCCTAGGAAGAATCATGCTGCCTCACTGGGAAGACTTGGAAGTTTGCAACAAAAAGAAAGCACTAAAATAAAGGCGATTTTTAAAGCAGTCCTTTTTGGGCTGGGCGTTCTACATTCTTTGAGCAGAGAGAAGTTGCTGCAGAAACTTTGTAGGGTGGAGTCCTTCCCCCCCCCCCAATACTTAACTTCAGTTGCTTCATTAAATTCTTTGTTTAGAGAAACCTTTGCTACAACCATGAGCTCTTCTAGATTCCCTCGTGTCCCTACCTTGTTTCTGATTCTCTCTCTCCCTCTCTTTTTTTTTTCCTTCTTCATTTATGATCTTAAATTCATTTTTGCTTTTAGGAAAGAGGTTGCCCCGTTTGCTTCCCTGACAGCGATTGATGGAAACCAGCTTGCTCTAGCAATGAGTGGTATTTTCCCACCCTACTGACTAGATTATCTGGACAGTGATAGTTAACTGTAGGATGTTGGATTGCAGGAAGCAAACATACTTTGTGTATATCTTACTTGGAATGGAGTTAAAAGTGTCAGCATTTCCTCCAGTACACATTGTTTTAAGATAATCAGGCTCATAATTGCCAAATGTGGCATTGCAATTTGACTGCATATAAGTGAGGATACATTTGGAATTTTTAATCCCGTGGATTTCTCTATATTGTTGAAATATAATTTTCTGTTAAGTCTGAAGCTTTATTATTTCTCCCAAAGTCTACCCTTTCCCACCTCCCCCTTCCTAGGAAGACTGCTCTCCCATATGCTATCAATTAAGCTCCCCAAATAGTTTGTTGTAGATACCCATCACAAATGACTGTAAAATCTGAGATTGCCAAATGAAACACAAGATATGTTGCATTCATTAGCCAATTCCTTAGGCAGTTCCAGCTCAAATTTTATTTATTACTCATTTTTACCTTTTTCTTTTTTTCTGAACTGAGAAAGTTAGTTCAGGGACTGAAGTTTTAGGAACATTTGTATCAGGAGATTGGTCTAATGGAAAATGAAAACTTTGGAACACCCAACAGTCTGTAAGGAGCCCCCTAGAGGGGGCACTTTCTGCAATCTTAGATGTGTTATTTCATATGATTGTCATAAAATGGGATATTCTATAAATGGTAAATCAGCAGTCTCTTTATAATGGTGCAAGCAGCATGCAAGGTTTGGGTGTGGGGGACTATAGAAAACAGTTCCATAAAAAGGGCATGTGGCAAAAAAAATGCTGAAAAATTGGAATCAGAAATTCTGCTTACTTTAGGGAACAGTCGAGTAACTTCTTTTGACTTAGTATTTTAAGTTGAAAGGGTTAATATCTTTTCAGTCATAAGCTTATTGAGTATATGGGAGCAAATTTAATAAAGTAAGGATAAACATTTCGTAAAAAATAGAAGTTTAAACCATTATTTCCCTTGACTATAATTTAGAGTCTTCAACACTGTTAATGTTGTTTAAAAAAAACAAAACAAAACAAAACAAAAAACAAAACAAAACAAGGTAGTTGTTTTTAAACCCTCAGCAAAGTTTTGTTTCTCCCTAAGACTGATTTACATAAATGCCAAAAATGGGATTCTTAAGGCAACTATACTCCAGACAACTCCCATATATCTCACTTAATAGAAAACATGTAACCAATTACAGAAGGATGAAAAAAAAGAAAGAAAGAAAGAAACTCTATCTCTGCCTAGAGAATTTGTTTAATTAAAAATTTAAAAGACCTGATTTAGGGCAGTAAAAGAAAGATGTTCAGAACTCAAAGCCTTTAGCTGTATATTTAATTGGTGGTGTAGCTGCTGTGAGGCCTTGGCATGTGGCTGAATGGCTCACACACCCTGCAATCTCTTACTTCCCCTGCTCAGACATGCCACATACACATCCCCAGGGATTGCCTAACAACATTTCTTAGGTGCTAGAGTTTAGAAACTCTCTCTATGTTCTGTTTTAAGGGAAGAAAAAACGAATGGATTTTTCAATCAAAAACACATTGCTTAGGCCACATATGAAGAATGAAAGTAGTTTATAAATGTTTGCCATGAATAAATGATTCACTGAGACATTCAATTAATGATGTCAAGAGTTTTTGCACAAATCTGCCTTTTTGAAATATAAAGCTCTGTTACATGTAAGAATAGTTTTTCCACTCATGATTTAAAGCTGCATTTTTCCTACTATTGACTGAAGATTTATGAGAAATTTGAAACATAAACATGCTGTCTTTTTGATAGAATTTCTCTTCTATAAGATTAGTAGTAAATAATTGT
This sequence comes from Myrmecobius fasciatus, assembly GCA_023553655.1. NCBI lineage: Eukaryota > Metazoa > Chordata > Mammalia > Dasyuromorphia > Myrmecobiidae > Myrmecobius > Myrmecobius fasciatus. The sequence continues at coordinate 231,747 of JAJPUD010000664.1, forward strand.
CTTTTGGTGGGGGTTTTTTTGGGGGAATACAGTCTTAAAGCATATAATAAAATAAAAGAAGTGCTAAAATTAGGGCCTCTTTTTTTAATAGTTCCAAATTAAAATCAAATTAGTTGAGCTAAAGGCATTAAATATTAGGTGTTCAAATGATTTTTTCTTAAATTTTGCATGTTTTGTATAAAATAAACTTTCTCTGTATTTAAAATAGTTTTTTTTTTAAAAAAAGTCCATACTACAGAAAGCTAGAAGACTAAATATTTTATGACATTCAAAAAAGAAATGCTAAATAAAATGTTTATGAGAATAATTAATGATTATCCAAAATCATCTAATTGAGAAGTGTTTATTAATTTCCTACTGTGTGTCAGACACTGTATAAAATACTAGGGATACCAAAAAAAAGGCAAAAATAGTTCCTGTCTTCAAGGAGCTTACAGTCTTAAAGAAATAATCAGCCTACAACTACATATAAACAAAATATATAAAGGATAAATTGGAAATAATAATAGCATTATAAATGACTTAAGGTTGACAAAATATTTTCAAATGTTATCTGATTTTATTATCACAACCACCTAAAAGGTAGGAATTATTATTATTATCCACATTTATAGATAAGGTAACGGAGGCAGGTAGAGGTTAAATGATTTGCATAGAGTCATTCAGCTGGTATCTAAAGTCAAATTTGAACTCAGGTTTCTTGACTCCAAGTTCACTGTGACCACTTGGTGGCTGACATAATCTCAAAGTGAAGAAGGCAGCATTGAGTGTGGCCAGTAAAAGCTTGTTAACAGAAGGTGGGATTTTAGCCAAAACTTAAAGGAAGCCAGGAATACCAGGTGGTAGAGATGAGGAGGGAGAAAATTTCAAGCTTAGGAAACAGCCAGTGAAAATGAAGAATTGGGAGATAGGGTATTTTGTGTGAGGAACAGCATGGAGGCCAGGGACACTGGGCTCTAGAGTACACAAGAAATGTAAGAAGAATGGAAAGGCAGGAAGGGACAGTTAATGCAAGGCTTTAAAGCAGACAGTAAGTATTTATTTAATTCTGGAGGTAAGAGGGAATCCCTGAGGTTGATTGAGTAGGAGGTGTGATGTTTAGACTAATCCTTTAGGAAGATAATTTTGAATAGCTGAATAATGCCTGATTTATATTGTTTTCTGATTTCTGAAACACAAATGCTCACCTGAAAAAATTTAACAATCAGCTCTCATGGATATGTCTTTGTAAGATGGTATACAAGCTGAATAATGGATGGACTGGAATGGCAGGAGACTTTTGGGCATGGAAACCATGCAAAAGGCTATTGCAATGGTCCAAACAGGAGCTGATGAGGACCTATTACAGGATGTTGTGAAGGTAAAATCTACATGACTTGGCCACAGAGCCTACAGAGACTTTCCTGCCTTTAATGCCATAATAATTAACATTTATATGGCACTTAATATGTGCTAGCTCTGTGCTAGTCTCTTATTTGACAACTGTGGAAAGTAGGTGCTATTATTACTCCCAATGAGGAGCTAAAGGAAATACAAGTGAGTTGCCCAGGGTAATACAGCTACTGGGTTGTGAAAACAGATTTGAACTCAGATCTTCCTTATTCCAGACTTGGCACTTTTTCTGTCCTGCTACCTAGATGCCATGTGAGAAGTGGAGAGGCAACAGTTCTTTATTGTTGTTGCTTTTGAGCAGTTCAGTCTTGCTTAAACTTGTGATCCATTTGGACTTTTCTTGGCAAAGATACTGGGGAGCTTTGCCATTTCCTTCCCCAGCTCATTCTACAAATGAGGGAACTGAAGCAAATAGGATTAAGTGACTTGCTCAGGTTCACACAGCTAGTAAGTATATGAGGCCAAATTTGAACTCAGAAAGATGAGTCTTCTTGACTTCAGACCCAGCACTCAGTCTACTACACCATCTAACTTCCCAACTGCTCAGTAGTTCTTGACTTTGTTGTAAATTGGCACCCTGGGCTCAGCTCAACTTGTGGTTGATAAAACCATTTGAGTAGCCCAGGACTTCTTTTTCCTCAGTATCATTTTAATGTAACAGACCTTAAATTTTCACTTTTTTGGGTTTCCTTGATTGTCTCTTGCTAAGATACAAAAATCCACTGAATAATGTTCAGAATATATTAATAAATGTAATTAGATGTTAAAAAAATAAAAAGCTGTACTTCATAGCTTCAATTACTTATTCACACATGGCCCAAGTTGAGAATTTAGAAAATCATTTCCAATTGAAGAGCTACTTGAAGTTTTGTGAAAAGTGGAGTGTTATATATTGTCTATAGTAGCTAACATATATAGAATTAGGTCTAATGGTTTTAGGTAAAAAGTTTGTAGAATCAATGATTGGGATTGCCTTTTTCAAATACTGAAGTATTTGAAACTGAGCCCATTTTCTTTTTGTTCCTAGAGGCAGAAGTAAGAATAATTTTTATGAAATAGCATTAAACAAAGAACGTTTCCTTTTTTGAAATTTAGGTTGATCTTTATAATATATGCTTTATAATATATGCTATATAATAAAAATATGCTTTACAAATATAGTCTGTGACTGTAGTTGGCTAAGAAAGTGTGTCTAAAAAGGTCAAGATCATAGATTTTCTTTCTGATTCCCATGTGGGCCAATTGAATTCCATTTTCTGTGATCACAGACTTAGTATTAATCAGCCATATTGCAAAAGCATGTCTATGAGAGTTGATTGTTAAATTTTTTTCAGGTGAGCATTTGTGGCTTAGGAACTAGAAAATACTACAAATCAGGGATTTATTTATTATTTTATGAAGTGATGGATGTAGATCAAACTGAAAAATGTCTCACAGATACCTATTTTTCCTCCAGGAAACCTGTTAAACATTTACCAATACACCACTGGCTAGAAGTCATTTTAAAAAGATAGCAGTAGGTGGGAATATGATTGGACATGATCCTATCTGACATACAGGAAGGTTATGAGCTTAAAACTTGCATACCTATGAACTCAATTTGAAGTACATGTTTTAATTAAACATTTTGAAGGTCAACATTGGTTTCTATTTTGAGAAGATAATATTTTGTTTCTACCCTAAATTTTCTTCATACTTGTTAGCATTACATCCCTTTTTACTCAGTCTTCATAATATTGTATAATAGCACTTTGTTAATTACACTTCTGATCACCTATCCATTGCAAGCATCACTGCAGTGATAAGCCCACTTTAGGGAAGGGCTAACATGGGTCTACCTTATCCTTAATTCCATTCTATAACCATTAGTATTATAGTGAAATCTAACATAATTCTTGCCATATAACTTCCTTATGTTCACAAAATCACAGCATTTCAGAGTTGGAGGGACTTCAGGTTCAACCAGTACTTGTATAGTAATTCTTCCTACAACATTCTCAACATAAGTCATACAGCCTTCATAAGACTTCCAGTAAGGAGGAGCCCATCTATTTAGTCATTCCATTTGAAAAATTTTGATTGGTAGAAATTTGCATTATTGGAACTTCCACACATTCACATTGCTATTTGTTTGGTTTTCCAAAACTAATCATAACTAGTCTAACCACTATGCCATGTGCCATTTTTTGATAGACTAAGCCATCTCTCATCTAGACTACCATTACCTTTCAATACAATTCAGTGTACTTCATTGAATATTAAACAACTCCTATGTATTAAACTCCAGTGAAAAGAAAATAAAGTCACACAGTTTATTCCCTCAAGGTTATTTAGTTTAATAAGGGAATATAGTATGTATCAGTTAGGTATAATACAAAGTAGCATGTAATTGAAGCAAAGAGCTTTGATCAAAGTGTGCTGGGAACATTTCATCCAGTGACACAGGAGTTGAATTTTGAAAGAAGAGAGATTAGGAAGGAATATATTCCATACATAGTAGCAACCTTCCTGAAAGCATAGAGAAGAAAAATGGCATGTTGACAATGAGGAAGTAATCTAAAATGATTGCAACATAGATTGAATAAAGACGAGTAATGTGCAATGAGAGAAAAGTGGATTGGAGCAGTATTGTAGAGCATTCTAACAACATAAAACTAAAGTGTTTCTATATTGCCAGCAGTATGGAGCCATTTTTTATTAGGGAAATGACATAGTTGCACTAATTACTAGGAAGATTCCTTTGGTAGCTGGGTAAAAGATGAGAGCAAAGAATGGGGACAGGAAAGAGAAAGATGAGAGGTGGAAGAAAGAGAAAAAGGGAGAGTAGAGGCAGGAAGATGAAGGAGATTCCCAATAAACTAGTGAACAATGAGAACACTTTCTTGGGTGGTGGTATAAATAGGGAGGAAAAGCTTAATGCAAGAAATTATGTGGAGGAGGAATGGACTTGGTAGAACAATGTGGGTTTGTGGAAGAAGGAAGAGTCAGAGATTATTGTAAAATTTCAAGCTTAGATAATTAGGAGGATGATGGTATCAAGAGAAATTAGGAGATTTTGGAGAAGTTAATTTAAAGAAGGAAATGGTGTTTTTGGCATTGAACATGTTGAGTTTGGGGTATGGATAGTATCTTTCACAAGAAAGGTAAATGTATTTATAAAGTACTTTGAGTTGCCTTAATAAATAAATGAGATTGTATCTATCATCAGACTTTTTCCCCCCAGATACTTGATTCATTTAGGAAAATTTAGATGAAGTAGGAGGAAATAATTTTTTTCTCTTTGGTTTTATTTTATGAACCTCTTTACATATACTTCATTAAAATTAAAGCCCTTAAGACTTTCAGTGTATAATCAGATAAGAGAAATGCTAGCTTTAAAGATGAACTGCTATTACTTACAATGAAATGCATTTTTAATAGTTCAGTTTTAAATGTACAACAAACATTATTTGTGGAAGAAATATAGACATTTTCAGATTAGTACAAGTAATAAATCCCTTGAAGTGGTTGCATATATTCAAACTCTTTCAATTTGAATAGGCAATAAATATGCAAAATATGGTAATTGTTTCTATCCCAATAGAAATATCACATGTAAATTCAAATAATGCAATCCATTGTGGATATATTATTCATAAAAACATAAACAAAGTCTTTGATGTCAGTTTTCTAATTACTACAATTTTAGTTGAATCTGTAAATTCTTTTAGCCTCCCAGAATAGTCATCTTTATAGTTGATTTTCTCTGCTTTGTCTTATCTCCTACATTAGGTTACTGAGTCTTGTCATTAATTTCTTTGAAAGTTCTCTGTGGTTTCCTCTTTACATTCTACTTCCATTACCTTAGCCCCTATCTAGACCCTTCGCCTTTCATGCCTGAAGTATTGAAACAATATCCTGAAATGTATACTGAAATAATATATAATCTCATTTCCTTGCTTCTTGTTTCCCTTATCATCATTTAGACACTGTTACTAGATCCGGTCTCCTAAATATTTAAATAACTTCAGCATCTGAAATCTGGTTGCTATATCTATTTCTTTCACCAATTCAAATCTCAACTCTTCCATGACAATAGAATATCAGCAAGAGTTCTTGGCCAGAAATTTCTCATTGGTAATGACTTCCTTCAAACATAGATGTATTAGTCCTCAGATGACATACAGACCAAAACTAGTTTGTAGTGAAAATCTCTCCAACTTAATAGGACCTGACTGCCCTTTACTCTGCTGGCATAACTTTTAAGAATACAGGATTACCACTATCCTATGATGAACCATTAGAGTTAAAACTTTGGTGGAATCTTTCCTAATTGTAGTTAATTTTCTTCATTGTTTGTAATCCTATCATACCCTGCATCCAACACTTGCCATAGCTCCCTGCTACATTCAATTCAATAAACATTTATTAAATGTTTTCTCTATGTAAAATAATTTCTCTGTCTGATTTTCAAGGCTTTTTAAAAACTAACCCCACCCTACCTATTCAGCCATACTTGCCTAGTTTGCCTAGTCTTTCTATCCCTTGTGCATAGATGATCTTTACTTTTTTAGAGCCTTTATTTCTACTGTTTACCTGAATACCCTTAGTTTTTTCATTTGTAAATCAATTTTTCTTCTATCCTTAAAGAATCCATCTCTTCTGTTAAGGCTTTTCTAACTATTCCAATCTACAATGATCTCTAAATTACTAATAGTCAATAGAATTATCTGAGCATTACTCATTTTAAAAGTGTTTCATTGTCATTAGCTTTGTTTCCTCAATTAGATTTTAATTTTCCTGAGGCATATTACCAGGAGCAACTCTCCTTCCCAAAGCCCATCATATAATTGGTTTATGGATTAACAAAATTCATTTTTTAGAAGGCTAGGCATGTCTCTTTTTACTGTTTGGTCATTCTTTTATTCAACAAACATTTATTGAGCATCTACTATAGGTGAGGCACTACTGCTGAAATTTGCAGGAGACTGCAAAGATGTATTAGACATAGCCCCACCTTTACAAAGAATCTGAGGGATTTATAATCTAGAATACCCATGATAATTTGTTGGTTATTTGCATTTTAATATGTATGCTTGTTCACATATTTGCTTTATAGTGAGTTCATAATATTTATTTAGTCTCTTAGGATGGTGTTTTGATGGCATTTTAAGTTGAATGAAATTGTATCACTTATCTAGAGTTTCAACATAAATTTATTCCAACATGAATATTACTATAAAATTTTCATATTTGAAGCAGTGTGGCAACTCTGAGACTGTAAGTAGATGGATTGTGATCTCCATTGGTGAGGGAACTCTTTCCCACAACAATGTTAACAGATCTTTTCTCAAAGGATGGTTTGCAACAGTCTACCTTGAATAGAAAATTTACATGTTAGGATTATTTTAATTGAATTACCATTTTATTATGACTGAGCAATTTCAAGGAAAGGAAAGTTTGATCTCTCTACTATGATACTGTACTAACAAGCCTATTTTAAATAATTCATAGCTAACATTTAAGGATAGTAAAAATGCTGTCCTCTCCATAAATCATTCTGCTTTTGGAGCTCCTCTTTAAAAAAAACAAAAAAGATATTCTCTTGGGAGCAAGCACTGTGATGGGGTCACCAAAAAAGTTAACGTGATCTTGGACTGCATGAAGAGGGGCCTAGTTTCCAGAAATGGGGAGGTCATTGTCCCACTGTATGCTGCCCTCATCAGCTTTCATCTGGAGTATTGTGTTCAGTTTTGGGTACCATGGTTTTTAAAAAAAGACATTAATATACTGGAGAATTTTAAGAGGAAGGCCACCAAGATAATCAAGGGCCTGAATTAATTATGCATGAAGATGACTTGTAATAGTTGGGCATATTTAGTCTGGAGAAACATGATACAGAGGAGATATGATAATACTTGAAGAGCTGTCACATGGAGGAAGAATTAGAAGGAAGAATTTCTTTTGGCTTCAGAGAGCAGGGTCAGCAGTAAGTAATAAGTGGAAGTTTAAAAGAAGTGGGTTTAGGCTTGATGTCAAGATAATCTTCCTAACTATCCAAGTTGTCTAGTAGTGAGATGATTTGCCTTTGTAAGGGATGGGTTCCTTCTCCTTGTAGGGCTTCATGTAAAAGCTAGATGATCAGTTGCTATATATGTTATAATGGAGATTAATTTGGTGAATGAATTGAATTAATTGGCTGCTAAGATTCTTTACAACAATAAATTCTCTGATATCTATGCTGTGATTTAGATATAGCTTATATTGGTCATATGTTACCTTACTCTTTCACACACTCTCTATTTCTCTGTTTCTTTTTTCTTCACCAAATCCCTTCCCTTCCTGTGTCTTTCTCTGTCTCTGTCTTTGCCTGCTTGCCTATGTTTCTCTCTCTCCCCTTGCCCCTCTCCCTGTCTCTCGCCCTCCCCCCCACTCACTCACTATATGACTCTCTGTGGTTGGTTTTTGTTCTAGAAATTGAAATGCCATTGATCATCAATGGATTCACCCTATTTCTGAGGGCACCTCATGCTTTCCCACTATCCCTGTGAGCTGCAGAGTTGCACTTGGAAATTATGACAGTCAGGAAAGCCTCACTCAGCACTAAAAATTGGAAGTTTATTTTCCACTCTGTGTGTTACTGTAGGTCACACTGGGAATGTAGGGAATTGCTTCATTGCAAAAGGATTTACAAGTAGTTCTCAGCTCTATTTGGATACAATAGTAGAGGTAATCATCTTTTCCCAGACTTCTCAGAATGTTTCTTTATATTCCAAAAAACTGTTAGTTTACTTCACTTCCAGGAGACTTTGTGAGCTTAACTTTAGAAAGCAGAAACCAATATCTGATTGCAAGCTCTATTCACATTTGGGGTTTCCTTGCTTTCATTGTTTTTTTTTTTTCATTTTCCATGTATTTTTTTCTAAATTTTAAAACTACAGTGGTTTTAAGTTGGAAGAAGTGATGCATTTGAAATTTGAACAGGCAATAAATGCTAAGCCACCAAATTCTTTAGCTACAGCATAGGCACTTAAGGGCTCTTGTTCTGTGATCTTTCTTGCGTGGGGCTGGGAAAAGATCACTGTACTTGGAATCAGAACTTAATTTGAGTCAGTGATGACCATTTGGGAGTTGTGTGATCTTGCAGTTACTTCAGTGTCTCTGCTGACACACATATGCCTTTAATGTCTATACCCAGATTTTCTGTGACAATCAAATCAGTTAATATATATGAATCACTTTTATGTTTTAACATAAATCATGCATTATAGTGACTCTAAATTAATTGACCAAAGGATCATTTGGTTTACTCTCATTGATTTTTATGTATTTCTAAGTTTTAAAGACTTTTCATAGATTTTCTGAGGCACCTGATGGTGTCATGTCTAGAGCACTGAAGATTTGAATTCAAATCCAACCTCATATTTACTATTTATGTGACCTGGGGGTAAGTCACTTCAGTCCCATTTGCCTGAGTTTCCTCAACTATGAAATGGGGAATTATAATAGCACTACCCCCATAAGGTATCTGATAAAATGAGATAATATTTGTAAAAAGTACTTAGCACAGTACATGGCACCTAGTAGACACTCTATCAACACTTTATTCCTTTCTCTTCTTGATTCCTTTTCAGTTCTTCACTTAATAAAGAATATTGATGAAATCTTTTTTGGGGGGAAGAGTTGGGGGTACTAAGTCTTTGAGGAGGTTAGTAGTTCAATGGATGGAGTACTGACTTGGAGTCAGGAAGACATCTTCCTGAGTTTGAAAATGGTTTCAGATACTTACTAGCTGTGTGATTCTTGTCAAGTTCCTTAACTGTGTTTGCCTCAGTTTCCTAATCTATAAAATGATTTGGAAAAGGAAATGATAAACCACTCCAGTATCTTTGTTAAAAAAAACAAACAAACAAAAAAAAACACCTTAAGTGGGGTCACAAAGAGCCAGACAGACTGAAAAAATAGCAGAACACCACTAAATCTTTGCAGAAAGCTTCTAGTAAGCAACTTTTTCAACCAAAATTGAGAGCATAAGCCCTAGTAAGCAACTTTTCCGAAACTTATGTTTTTATGTAATGGCTTGGGCCCCTGAGAATTTAAGTGACTTGCTTAAAATCAGAGAATTAATTGGTGTCATAGAATTTGTATGCATATCCTCCTGATTCCAACATTCTCTTCTATATCCATGCTGCCCTCAACATTCTTTTTGTCATGTCTTGTCATGTCTTTTTATCAGAAAAGAAAAGAAAATTTCTCAGGAGAAATAAAATGAAGAGAAACGAGAGTTTCTGCTAGAGTGTCTGAGGGATAAGTGATTTCCATGAGCAGCAGATGAGTGGAGTTAAAGCATTGTTTACATTTCCATGTGTTCCAAACCATTTTCATCATTAAAAGTTCTCAACTATCCTTTCAGAAGGTAGAAGAATGCTAGTGATTCTAAGGCAGACAAAAGCAATTGTTATGTGACAGTTCTCTTCCAGAAAAAGAAAAGCTAGAACATTAATCTAATGAATGAGGAAAACTGAAAATTCTACCAGGGGACATATGACCAGTTCTTATGTAACTATTAGTATGACTCTGGGCTTGAATTATTTATATATGTGTGTGTGTGTGTGTGTTTATGTGTGTTTCTTTTCACATTAACTGTTAGTAGTCCCAACTCAGAAAATTAGATAAGATGTATTGTGTTTTCATGCTTTTTCCTTTTTTTCCCCTTTTTAAGCAGAGAAAAACTAAAGGAAATTTTGCTGTTATTTAATTCATGAGTTACTAATCTAGTGAAGTTTTCATTAGATGAGGAATATTTAAATTGATAGTTTTATTGCCATTTATTTTTCACAAAGAATTTATTCATTTAGATGATTGAATACAAATAACTAACACACAATACAAATATGTTAGAGAATAATTCCTGAATATTAAACTAGATTATTTGATAAATTTAGCTAGCACAAAAACACATTTACATGTAACATAAGGTAAATGATCAAGTTACCAAATTTACATGCATTATCTAATCTAACAGCCCTGTGTAAGATGTAAATAGTGGGACTACTATTGTCATTTTATAGATTAGGTCATTGAGGCTCAGAAAAGTTAAGTCATTTGTCCATGTTTGTATTTCTGACAAGTGTCTGAGGTAAGATTCAAAACTGTTTCCCCAACTCCAAGTCAATCTCAATATTGTGAGCCAACTGTGAAGTCATATTCTTATCTATAAATTTTTTTTCCATTTCTAAAATCTGTGATTCTATAAATCAAGGAGGAAGGGGGGACCTGTTTTGAGTCATGGAGAGTTTTAAGGGCACTGGTTTGAAAAAGTAAATCCTTTTTTTCCATGTTCACGGATTTGCCATTGATTCAACTTTTCAGAACACCACCCCCATATTCCACTTTCCATCCATCATTAAGGAAGTTCTGTAGGCAAAGACTCAAGAGAATGAACAGGGCTAGCCCTAAATGAAGAGATGAAATAGATATGTTTAGTTTGAACAATTCTCCAATATCTTTATATTACTTTCCTTTTTACTATGCCATTGTCTGGGTGTTCATTGCCCACACCTAGAACCTCAGAGTGCTTGCATCCCCAGACAACACTATATTGAAGTGTGTCTAATTCTTCTGTGCTCTTCCTCTCCTTTCTAAGTCTTAGAGATATGAAAAACTATGTCATATAGTAGAAAGAGTTCTTGATTTTGAACCAGAATACCTAATTTCAAAACTTAACTCTTGTTATTTATTAACAGTGTGCCATTGGCCAAGTCACTTTTCTTCAATTTTTCTATATTTAGAATCTGGAAGATCTCAGTTCAAATCTTGTCTCAGATACTTATTAGCAGTGTGAATCTGGCAAGGTTCTCTCTCCCAGTATCTCTTTCCTTATCTGCAAAATGGGACTAATCATAGTACCCATCTCATGGGGTTTAACTTAAATACTAAGACTTAGAGTATTGTATAAATGTAACTATGATTATGGTTATGATTATTCTGAGTCTCTGATTTTCTTAGCAGTAAGATAAAGATACTAGATCATGTTTATGGCCAATTCATCTCTAAATCTTTATCTATGCTATTACCTCTACAAGTGAAATATCTGACTTTTTATTGGAATCTTCTGTCCCTAATGACTTGCCCCCACACAAGTGATTTTAATGAGAGCACAATGCCAGGGCTAGAGGGAGAGGGACTTTTGGACAGATCTTTTTTCAGTATATCTCAAATGTTACCACATGTGCAACTATCCATTTGTCTGTATCTCAGGCTGCCTTTGAAAGAGACTGAATAGAATTAGTTCTCTTCAGTGATATAGGAACTCCCAGAACTCAAACCTAACTAAAGGAAAACAGTAGCAAAAAGATTAGGTAAAATGACTTGATCCTTTTTTTTGGGGGGGGGCATTGTCTGATTATGGACATTTCATTGTCTGATATCTCAGATGAATTAAACTACTCCTGTAAGTGGTATGCTACAGTTTCTACACTAAATAAACAGGAGCTAGAATACAAATGAGGTTTTGAAAAAATTCATAAAAATTCATTAATTATTCATAATCTCAGTTGGAGGAAGGGCTTCATTTTTTTTGATAAAAAACAACATGGAAAGTTTTCCTCTTCCTTAGGGTTGCACACTATATGTGCGTTAGGTTGAGTAGGAATTAGGGCAATAGACTTCTAGGCTGCCTGATGGTCCTAAGGCTATGAAAGTCCTACTCTTATTGCCTGAGGCCAAGTTCACCTACCATGCCCAGGTTCCTTTCCTGATATACTTCTCAAGGTGGGAATTTCAGAGTGGATGCTGCTCTCTTTTGCTGGATTTGCTCTCATTTTCTCCCTTGGAAATCAATCAGCAGGAAGTTGCCAACCACACTTAAATTGAGCTTCATATTTCAGTATGTGGAAGACAGATGTGCCTGGCAAGAGAGGGAGACTCCTTGAGAAGAGCCAGTCTTCTTGGGCAGTCATGATACAAAAGGCCTGTAAGATATAATTATATACAAATCTTGGGTGACTGCATATAAACACATAATTTCTAGTGAAATTTATTCAGAATATTCAACAGCATCTTTGTACTCCTCTTATGAATCTTATGAATGTTTTTACTAAATTCCTTAAAAGGAAGGTCTTTTTTTTTAATATTGAAAATGTATTATTGTTAATAGAAAATTCCACTTTTCTGATCTACTGATCCTGAAGATGTGAACCAAGGCCTGGCTGAAAAGTTAGGAAACCTGAATCATTATTCTGGCTCTGGTATTAGTTGGCTGAGAGATTTTAGGTGAATCCTTTGTTTGTAAAAGAATTTCTTTGTAAAATGAAAAAGTAAAATTGACTGGTTCTTAACTTCTCTTCTGCCTCTCATATTCCATGACTGATTTGTGATAGTGATTACCACTTTCATACACTGTCAACCAGGACTGGTTTCACAAGTAGGTAGTATAGATGGTGGCCTTTATGAGGAATTCCATAAAGCTCCCCTGACTCCCCAAATACTTCCTTTGCAGGATTTAGTCATGTTTAAGTTTTCAGTTAGTTTCATTAAAGTTAAAACCCTAGACCAGTGAAAATACAAATGGAAAAGAATTGAGGGCAAAGGCAGGAATGTGGACTTGGATTTAATTGATTAGTCTTTTCAGTCATGTCTGACTATTCTTTGTGACCCCATTTGGGGTTTTCTTGGTGAAGATACTGGAGTAGTTTGCCATTTCTTTCTTCAGATAAGGAAACTGAGGCAAGAGGGTTAAGTGACTTCCCCAAATTTAGTTGAATAATTGAGCCTAGATTTTGAATTTAGAAAAATGAGTCTTCCAGACCCCAAGCCTGGCACTCTGTGCATACGGCATCACCTAGTTGCCTCATTAGGTATAGGTTAGTAGCCTCCATTTCTTTTTGAGTTTGAGATCATTCATAGTCGATCTTTCTCATTTTACATATGAGGAAACTTGAACTCAGGAAAGGTTTAATGACCTGCCCACAGTCACAATGTAATAGGAGGCAGAGTTGTTTTTTGAACCCTGGAACTCTGATACCAAACCACTGTTGCTTCTTCTGTATCATGTTAAGGTCCCTCTTAACTATATCAATGGTCCTATGGTACCTTAGTGTGAATGAATTGAACAAGTTCTTTCTGAAAGTAGATTTTGTCAAGGAGAAAATTAAGAGACTATAAGGATCTCCCAGGTTTGGAGGTAAAGGAAAGGTCTCAAAGTGAGTGATTGCAATAGCCACATTAAGCTTGACTTAATTTTCAATTTTGCCCAAGTTCATCCTTCTGTTAACTCTGATATAGATAAGTCAAAACATTTGAAAAGAAATTATTTAAGTGTGTTACAATTCAGTAGCAAATTTTTCCTTTAAGTCACCAGGTTTCTCCTAAGTAAAAACTATAATTAGTTTGTCCATGAAGTTTGAATGAAGAAAGGAAGCAGATTGAAAATGTCATAGGCAGTGAAGAGATTTATGCCTTATATTAAAAATTTACTGAAGATGGTCCACTTTTCGATAAACCAGCACTGATAGACAAGGATACTCTGGTTTTTTTCCCTTTATTTTTTTATCTTTAATGATATTTTATTGTCCTCCAATTGCATGTAAAAACATTTAAAATATATTTTTAAGTTTCAAGTTCAAATTTTATCTGTTCCTCTCCTGACCCCTCCCTACAATGGAAAGCAATCTGATATTGATTATATGTAGGCAGTCATGTAAAACTATTTCCATATTAATCATTTTGTGCCACACTTGAATGAGAGAGATGGAGACAGAGAAACAGAGACAGAGAAAGAAACACACATACAGAGAGACAAAAATGAGAGAATAATATGCTTCAGTCTGTATTCAGACTATCTTTTCTTGGAGGTGGATAGCATTTTTCATCATGAGTCCTTTGGGATTGTCTTGGATCATTGTACTGCTGAGAATAATTAAGTTATTCACAATTCTTCATTGTACAATATTGATGTTACTGTATACAGTGTTTTTCTATTTCTACGCATTTAGCTTTCTGTCAGTTCTTGTAAATCTTTCCAGGTTTTTCTGACTCTCTTTATGAGTTATACCATGTATGTGTATGTGATAGACTGAAAAATCACTGACAAAGTAGGGAGTAAGGTTTATTTCATTTGTCAAGACTCTTTCTTCCTGTCTATCTCTTTCTGTCATTCTCTGTCTCTTTGTCTCTGTCTCTGACTGTCTGTATCTCTCTCTTTCTTTTTATCTTTCTTCTCCATTTTTCCCTCTCTCTCCCCACATTACTAATTCTGTACTAGAAGTTTCTGCTTCTGTTGATTGGGATGAACAAGCACCTAAGATTCTAAATAGCTTTGCTAATATGAAATGCAAGAAAAATGCTAAAGAATTTCCAGATGGAATCTTCTTTTCTTAGTATAAATCAAAGAAGACCAAAGTAATTTTTCAGAAACTGAAATCTCATATTGGGAACAGGAACAAAGAATCTATTTATAAAACTATCTAGAAGCATATCTCTTGCTGAGTGCCAAAGCAGGTGTCCAGCAGGCAAAGATAAGAGCAGCTACTTCAAGACTAAGGAATGAGCAAAACAGATGAAAAAACAAGACATGATTTTTCTAATATGACTGAACTGCTGTCTTTCCATAAGCAAAAATTCAGGCTTCCTGGCAGAGGGCTTCAGTCAGAATTTCCATGCCTTTTAGGCCTTTCCCTCTCCCATCAGGAAGCTTTTCCCAGAATCAAAGTTAAGGTCTAAGGGCCTATTTGTGATACAATATCTCTTTTCCTCTGGGTTAGAAGGTGACATTGAGGTAGATATTTAGACCTTGTGAACAATAACCATAGCCACCAGAGCCAAGTTTGCTAGCAGGGAGCCCCCTACTCACTCAGGCTACTTTCATATCTAGGATGTTTTGAAAAACTCCATTTGTATTTGTGTGGACACTCAGAGAAATAGATGGTTAGGAAGAAAAGAACATTCCTGACTTTGACTGTCATTTTCTTTCATGGAAGAATTTTTGAAATAGTTTCTCATGCATATTTCAACTCCATTTGTAAAATGACTAAAACTCATTGAGAAATGCTAAGTACCTTCTTAATCCTAACATATGAATCTATTGTTTATCTGTAATTTTTACAGGAGGTATTCCACATAAGTGAATTTTTAGAGGTAACTGAACTTTAAAATTTTAAAACATCAACCCTTTTTCTTTTATATAGTGCCATATTGTTTTCAAAATAAGATGTCATATACTTGGGGGGCAACATGGTAAAATGGGAAGAGGGGAGTGAGGAACACCTGAATTTGACTCCTTTCTAACTATAACTAAGTAAATATCATAGGTAACTATATGATCATGGATAGGCAAGTCAAATTACCTTTTTTGAGATTGATTTTTTCTATTTGTAAAATGAGGATAATAATAATAGTAAGATCACCCTCTCCTAAGATTGATGTGAGGGTAAAAGAAGTTTGCAAACCTAAAAGCATTTTGCCAAAATAAGTTATTAGCATTATTTCCTATGGCCCATACAATGATTTGTGAGTTAGGCAAGTCAGATATGATTAGCCCTCATTGATAGATGAGAAGATGAAGAATTGAAGAGGTTGATTGACATTTTCCAAGGTTGCACAACTAATCTTTACTCTTCATTATGTCATGCTGCTGATTGGGGAGGATTTGGGTGGTTCATAGGTGAAACTGTTTTACAAACAGTGATCCATTCCACAAATGTGAGAAGTTAACTATTCATTATCCTCCACATCTTTTGAATATAAATTGTTGAGCAAAACTATAGCAATATCCCATAGATTTGGGTTTTATTTTGGGCTCTTCTGATTACTGGCTATGGGCTCTTGGAAACATTGCCTAATCTCTCTAGGCTCCACTTTTTCTCTTCTACAAAACAATGGTCTCTAAAAATTTTTTCAAGGTATAAAATTTTGATTTTAAAATGTTTAACAAATGTTTATTTCATCCAGCATGCGAATTTTGTCAGATTTATGGCACTGGAGAGTAGCATTTCTATTTTTTTCCCATATATATCTACCAAAGCCCTTATTTCATGGCCTCATTATATATAGAAATGATCTTGGGGTCCCCAAAGTTAAACTATTGCAGCACAAACTCTGGAATGTCCTATAGAGCTAGAACATATTTAATTATGAAGCCAGAGCAGATCTTTATGTCTGCCATCTGGGGACCAGCTTTGGTAGTTTAGGAAAGATTGACCCTTTCCTTTCTGGTTATTCTTCACTCTCTAGGTTTTCATTGCACTATTCTCCCCTGCTTCTGCTTTCTCCTCTATTTCTCAGTCTCTTATTGTGATGCTGGTTCATCATCCAAATTGTAGCCCTTTAACTGTGGGAGTTTCCCCAAATTTTAGGTCCTTTTCTCCCTCTAGACTCTCTTTGCTCTGTCTCATTCTGTTTCTGTCTCTCTGCCTCTCACTCTGCTTCTGCCTGTTTCTGTCTCTCTGTCTCTGTCTCTGTCTCTCTATCTCTCTCTTTGTCACTCTATCTCTTTTTCTCTTTATTTCTCTCTCTATCTCTGCTTGTCTCTCTGTCTCTGACTGTCTTTGTCTCTGTCTGACTGTCTCTGTGTTTATCTCTGTCTCTCTGTCTCTGTTTCTGTCTCTCTCCCTCTCTCACTCTGCCTGTGCCTCTGTTTCTGTCTCTCTCTCTCTCTCTGTCACTCTGTCTCTCTTTTTCTCTATATTTCTCTCTCTATCTCTGTCTGTCTCTCTGTCTCTGACTCTGTCTTTGTCTCTGTCTGACTGTCTCTGTGTTTATCTCTGTCTCTGTTTCTGTTTCTCTGTCTTTCTCTGTCCCTCTGTCTCTGTCTCTCTTTCCCTCTGTCTCTCTCTCTATCCCTCACTCCATGTAATTAATCAATCACCAAATCTTACTCTTTAACTTTCACAATATCTCCCAATCTGGTCCTTTCTCTTCACTTCTCTAGTTACATCTTAGTATAGACCCTGTTACCTCTCAACTTGGATGATTGTAACATCTTTTTAATTGGCCTTTACAAGTCCCTCCCCACACCAGTTTATCCTACACACTACTGTCAAAGCAATTTTCCTTAATTGTACATCTTAACAATATTTCCCTACTTGATTTACTCTAATGATTCCTGTTTCTTTTAGAATAAAAATTGGCTTATGTGAAATATGTCTTTTACAACTACACATACATTAAACAAAATGCATACATGTGCATTAAGCCTTGTATTACTTGATGTTTTTTGCTTTGTTATCCATGACAGCAGTTTGTTTAGGCAGCCAATATTAGGTTTTCAAGCAAAATATGAATTAAAATGAAATCCCACATTATAACAACAAAAAGCAGCAGCTAGATGGCGCAATGTATAAAGTACCAGCCCTGGAGTCAGGAGGAGCTGAATTCAAATCTTGAGTTCAATTCTAACACTTGACACTTACTAGGTGTGTGACCCTGGGCAAATTACATAACCCTGATTGCCTTGTCAACACACACGTGTGTGTGTGCATGTGTGTGTGTAAAACAATTTATATTCAGAAGAAGTGGAGAATGATGAATAGTTAACATCTCACATTTGTAGAGTGGGTCACACTTTGTAAAACACTTTCACATATCAACTACCCAAATCCTTTTCAGTTTTATTGATTTTTCATCCTTTTCCTGTATTCTGTGATCCAGATAACTAGCTTTCAATCTGTTTTTCATTCAGTTTCCCCTCTCTTTGCTTTAGCACTAGCTCTCCTCCATGGCTGTAAAGCAATCTCTTCTTTTCGTCTTAGAGAATCCATTTTATCCTTTAAGAAGCAGCTCTGTCATCATCTTCTTCATGAAGCCTTTCCTGTTCCCTTTGCCTAATTATTGGTATCCTCTACCAAAATTAATTTGTATTTAACAATCCATTTCTAATTTATACATATATGTATAAAATATGTGTGTAGTTAATGCCATGTGTATAAAATAGGTATGTTTATTAATTTCACACTGATGCTTTATATATTTTCATTTGTGCCTATTATTAAAATTGTAAATAGGAACTGTTTCATTCTTTGTACTTGTATCCGTGGAAGATAGCAGAGTACCTGAAATATAGTAGTACTTAATAAATGCATGTTCATTGATTGATTGATCACTGTCAGTCTCATCAAATTAGTAGTGACTCATCACTGGAAAGCTGATTATAAGATCTATTTCCTAAGATCCGGAGACATTGCTTTAAACACTGGTGAAATGGGGAACCCAGTTGGTGAAGGGTCCTTAGCTGACATTGATATAACACTTTCAGGTTCATGAATCACTTGACACACACTATTATATTTAAGTCTCACAAGAGCCCTCTGAGGCAGGTATAATGAATCTTATCTGTCATCTCTACTTTGTAAATCTGATTTAGTTCAACAAACATTAAGAGCACACAATGGGCACCATATTGCACCATGTGTACAAAGTAGCAGCATGCTCTATCCCTGAGATTCTTGTTCCACTGGGAAGATAAAAACAATTCAGAGATAGTCGTTTGCCTTGTGCATAGTTTTGTAGTCCATAAATATTGTTTGAGTAAGGATTTGAAAACTGGTCTCTCCTGACTCTGATTACAGCATTCTTTATAACTTATTATATTGACTCATACATAATACTACTTTGAAATTTTGTGTATAATTGATGTGTGTATATATTTTATGTCCTTCTATAAATATTAGAGTATGATTTTATTATCTCAATAGATGATTTGTTATAACATTAATAATATAGGCTTTTAATAATTGTACATTTGCTTTTATATCACATTAATAATTATTTCAGTGGTATGTTTGATCCCAAGTTCTTGGTCAGGAATATAATCTTCAATCAAAAACATTCATATAATCTTTTCTTTCCAGGCAGCACTGAATCAAAAAATAGGGACTTTCCTTTCTTGTACTTAATATATATTCTGCTGTAATTTTTCTTCTTTCTCTATTGGCAGGGATTGAGACAAAAGATAGGGACTTTTGGTCTTCTCTCCCTCCCTTCCTCCCTTCTTCCCTTCCTTCCTTCCTTTTTTCCTTTTTTCCCTTGCTCCTTCTTTTCTCATTTCTTTCTACCCTTCCTTTCCTTATTCCCAAATTCTATCAATGCTTAGAATTAAGAAACTTAGAATTAAGAAATTAGGTAAATAATAGTATTGTGTCTAAATTGAAACAGTATGTCATGTACATGTACATTATTAAACAGTATGTCATAGCCCCTGATGAGTGTCCTCCTTTGGCTGATTCATTCCTTGTGGCTTAACCTTCTAAAAATCCCACAAATTTGCAATTTTAGCTAACATTTAAGGCTAAAAGTAAAATCTATAAGCTTTTGTTTAAGGAAAAATTGAATCTTGAAATCAAGAGTTCTTTAGTCAAGATTTATCCTTTTAGCATGTAATATCTGATGAGAGATGTGTCATTGTTTCGTCTCAGTTTTTAGGAGTTATCTGATATAGCACAGAAGATTTCCATGTATGATTTGTTCTTTTGGAATCATTTTCTTCCAGTACTTTCAGGAATATTTTACAAACTCGATTATCTTCAACCTTCACTTAGGGGGGAAAAGATACCACTGTCATCTGCCAGTTTTCACTTGGCTTTTTCAATGTCCAGATCTTGAAAGTGTGTTGGCATCCCATGTAAGAACATAGGATTTAGAACTAAAAGGTACTTTTAAGTCAATCTGGTCCATACCATTCTTTATTTTTTTAAAATAATAGATTATTGCCCTTCTGTTTTCTCTTTTTTGATAACCAAAGTGATTGCAATTTCTGTTAACAAACTCTAAATCAATAAAATATATTATTAACTCTTAGAGATCTAGTTCTATTTTGGAATTGTATATTTATAGGCTATAGAATACTTCAAGAATGCCAACCCAAAAGTAAGCCCTCCTGTTTTTAATAACTTTGTATTGGTTCATAGCTTTAGAATTGGAAAAGACTTCAGAGACCATCTGGTCCACACACCTAATTTTACAGATTAAGAAACTAAAACCAGAAGGATTCTGTGCTGTGCCCAAGCTAGCTGAGATAGGAATACCATTTCAAGTGCATTCTGTAAGCACCACCTGTTTCCTTTTCTGTATTTCTAAAAAGAGTATATTAGAGACATTACATATAATCATAAAATTTATGATGAGAAATGTTAGTATATTTTGGAAAAAAAAGTTCCTCTCTCCCCCATCCAAATTATCTGGATCATAGGATCAACATTCTCAACTCAACATATTGAAAAATGGACATTATCTTCTCCCATAAAACGGCCTCTGCTCTCCAAACTTCCCTACTTCTTTTCAGGATATGGGAATCTTTTCAGTCTCCCAGAGCTGCAACTTTCCTTACTCCTAGATAAGTATCCATTTCCTTTATTTTCCCCTTCACACATGCAATCAGTTGGCAGGCTTTTTTTCTTCAAAGTCTGCCCTATCCATCCCTTTCCTTCTATTCAAATGCCATTGTCTTAGTTCAGGTATTCATCATCTTTCATCAGGATCATTGCTCAAAGTTGAAATTTTACTTCCTTCCTTGGTACCTTTGAATAAGCTGTGTTCTGCTCCTGGACTGTGCTTCTCTTCCATCCTTTAGAATCTCTGGGCTTCTCTATGGTTCAGATCATGTGCTACCTTCTCTGGGAAGCCTTTCTTTATTCCTCCTAGTTGTTAGGTCTCTCATCCTTCCAACTTATGGCAGATATACATATCTGTTTACATATTATATCATCATTACCTCCAGATAATATTAGTTTCTAGAGGAATGTATTTATCTTGTTCTGTTATTTAATGTCTGATGCACAGTAGGCACTCAATATATCTATATTGGATTGTTTCAGATGACTTGCATAAAAGTTAGAAAATAGCACAATGTAAAATATGGCCAAGTACAGTTATATGTTACATAAGTTAAAAATTTAAGTAATAATACAAAGGAGTGAATACTAAGTTCCAAATGAATACTATTGACAATTAATACAGAAGTCAGAGGAGTGGGAGAAATTACTCTGTTGCCTGTTATGATCAGGAAGACTCACAGAAGAAATGGAAAATGTAACAAACCTTTAGGCATTGGCAGGATTTGTGTAAAGGGAGAGATTTTTTTTCCAGGCAAGGAAACAGTATGAGAAAAGAAATAGCAATAGAAATGTGAATGCTGAGGCATGTTCAGGCTTCCAACTGTATAGACAAAAAAGTTCTTGTTAATGAAAAGTGAGAAATGTGGTTGGAAAATAAGATAACCACAACTAAGAAATTTGGACTTCAACATTTTGGTAATTCTTATTTCTTGATGGTTTTGATAAAGTAAATATCAAGTTTGAGTAAGGTAAAGCTGGCAGTGATGTGCAAGAATTAGACAATAATATAAAGAATAGAACAGTCCACAGAGAAATCTCAGGGGTATCCAATCCAGTTTTTACATTTGAAATTTGAGAAAATTGCAAATGAGAAAGTTTTAGGCAATTGGAAGAGCACAGGATTTGAAGTTGGCTTCAAATCCTGACTCTGCTGCTTTGTGCCCATGAGACAGTAACGAAATCACTTAATTTCTGAACCTCATAGGCATTTACTATATTGCCTCTGAAGTCCCTTATGGTTCTGAATCTACAAGCCTATGTTTTACCAAAGGTCAAAATTTGAACCCAAGTCATATAACTCTAGATTTAGCTCTCTTGACTGCACTACACTACTTCAGACTGAGTACAAGATCTTTGTGGAGAAGTAAGATTATCTTTATAATAATAATTTATATATCTATATAATAAACTAGGTTCTAAACTGGATTGGAGGTAGTGAGAATAGAAAAAATGATTATCAGAGAGATTATGAAGAATAAATTAACAGGATTTAGTAACTGATAAGATGTAAGAAAGGTAATGAAGGAAAATGAAGATTAAAGGCCAAGGGTGAAAGACTAATGAAGATTTAAGATGCTAATACAGAATATAGGATTTTATTGTTTGTTGCTATTTTTAGTCATGCCCAATTCTACATAATGCCTTTGAGGGTTTTTTTTGGGGGGGTTGTTTTTTTTTTTTTGGCAAAGATACTAGAGTGGTTTGCAATTTCCTTCTCTAGTTCATTTCACAGATGAGGAAATTGAAGCAAACAGGGTAAGTGACTTGTTCAGGGTCACAAAGGTAATATCTGATTTGGATTTGAACTCTGGTCTTTCTGAATCCAGGCCTGGTACTCTATTCACTGTGCCACCTAGCTGTCCACTATGATAAAGAAAGCTAAACAGAAATCATAAAGAGAATAAATGGAACATTGAGATGATTCACAAACTATTTAAGTCATTATAGAATAGATAAGAATCTATTACCCAAAATTTTCTCAATCATGATACATAGCATTTCCATTTCTTAGATCAGTGTGTTGTGCTTTGGGAGCAGCATGGGTAGGAAAAGGGGAGGCTGGGAGGAATATCTTCAACATCATGTCATCCACTCTGTCCTGCTGGTGAAAGGTCAGAAGTTATGAAAGTGAGCAGATAAAGAAAGACTCTTAGCTATCTCAGTAGTGCTGTGTCATGTTGACTATTTATAGGCATTGGTTGCACTTAAATTTTTTTTTGCTTTCAATACGAAAAGAATGGAAGAAACGTTAATGTTTGGGATTTGATAGAGTTAGAGAAAGTTTTCAGTTACAGAATAGTGTAGACGTCACTGAAATTGCTGTATGACTACTGAAACATTTTTGATAGAACCCGCACAGTAGCA
This sequence comes from Myrmecobius fasciatus, assembly GCA_023553655.1. Classification (NCBI taxonomy): domain Eukaryota; kingdom Metazoa; phylum Chordata; class Mammalia; order Dasyuromorphia; family Myrmecobiidae; genus Myrmecobius; species Myrmecobius fasciatus. The sequence goes on from JAJPUD010000664.1 coordinate 254,810, forward strand.
GATATTCTGAAGCAAGACTCCTAATATCCTTTTAGTGATTAGATATGTTTTCAGTGGGCATCAAGGGGGAAGAAGCTCAGCAGTGGCACTTTGAACTGTTGTTAGGAAGAAGAAGTGATGGGACTTACCTCAGAAGAATTTTTTATAATGTGTAACATAAAAAACAGAGCATTACAAAGGAAACCAGTTATATTTAAATACAATTATGAAAATATTTTTGAAAAATATAAATAAATTAATGGAATACAGATTAAAAACATTTGCTCTAAGTGAAAAAAAAGGAAAGTAAAAGTGACCTAACCTGCCTTGAATCTGGCTAGAGATATCTAAAACGTATGGGTAGCTTAGTGGAAGAGTAGAGTGAGTGCTTGGAATCAGGATGCTTCATCGTCCTGAGTTCAGATCTGGCCTCAGATACATCCTAACTGTTTATGACTCTGAACAAGTCATTTAACCCTGTTTTCCTCAGTGTTCTCATTGGTAAAATGATCTGGAAAAGGAAAAGGCAAAACGTACTCTTCTTTGTCAAAAAAAAAAAAGGCATAATGGGGTCATGAAGAGTCTGAAATAACTGAACAGCAATTTAAAACTTGCTGTTTAAATGTCAGTCTACCAGAAGTTACCTTTTGAAAGAATAACAAAGACAGTAGCATTGGTTATTGGAGTACCTCTTGCCCAACATAGAAAATACACTTATGTATTTTTACAAACATATAAACATATCCGTCACTGGCCTGAGCTTTTGTGCTGCATTGATTAGATGGTGACTTTAACTGGTCCATTCTCATGGAATAGCATTGTAAAGGGAATTGATGTTTATGTAAAACTAATACTTAAGTTTAAGATGTCTAAACAAAACCCATGAAGGCCAAAAAACATATCAAACATTTTTATCATGAAGAGTCCATCCAAAAAAACCTTTCTTTTGTTTTGAGATCTCTGTCTGTTTCCCTCTCCCTCTCCCTCTCTGTCTTTCTCCTTCCTTCTCCTTCCCTGTTTCTCTGTCTGTTTCATTCATTTTTTGTCTGTTCATTTATGTGTCACAAATTATTCATTTGTTTTATACTTCAGATTATTATTTTTTTATCAAAAAAAGCTGTTAAACTTGTGGTCTATTTTCTTCTGGCCTTATATTACATGTGAGTTTTATTGCATCATGATCTGAGAAGGATGCATTTACTATTTCTGCTTTTCTGCATTTCATTTTGAGGTTTTTATGCCCTAACACATAATCAATTTTTGTATAAGTTCCATGAACCCCTGAGAAAAAAGTATACTCCCTTCTATCACCACTCAATTTCCTCCAGAGATCTATCATACCTAACTTTTCTAGCCTTTTGTTAACCTCCCTAACTTCTTTCTTATTTATTTTGGAATTTGATTTATCTAATTCTGAGAGAGCAAGGTTGAGATCTCCCACTAGTATAGTATTACTGTCTATTTCTCCTTGCATCTCTCTTAACTTCTCCTCTAGGAATTTGGATGCTATACCACTTGGTGCATATATGTTAAGTATTGATACTGCTTCATTGTCTATGGAACCCTTTAGTAAAATGTAGTTTCCTTCCTTATCTTTTTTAATTAGATCTATTTTTGTTTTTACTTGATTCGAGATAAGGATTGCTACCCCTGCTTTTCTTTGTTCACCTGAGGCATAGAAGATTCTGCTCCAGCCCTTTACCTTCACTCTGTATGTATCTCTATGTTTTAGATGTGTTTCTTGTAAACAACATATTGTAGGATTCTGGCTTTTAATCCAATCTGCTACCCGCTTCCGTTTTATGGGAGAGTTCATCCCATTCACATTCACAGTTAAAATAACTATATCTGTATTCCCTGCCATCTTATTTACCCAGAGTTATGATTTTCTCTTCCCTTTCCCCTCTCTCCCTTCCCCCCTCCCCAGTACTTTGCTCTTGATGACCACCTCCCACCAATAATCCTCCTCCCTTTAGAGTCCCTCCCTCCCCTTTATACCTTTCCCCTAATCCTTCTATTAGTTTATCCCTTTCCTTTTCTCCCCTCCCTCCTACCTTCCCACAAGGAGGGTCAGGCCTTTCTTTGAAGCCAAATGTGTCTGATATACTCTCTTAGAGTCCAATCTAATGAGAGTAAGGTTTACACAATACTCGTCACCCTCCCTTCTATATCCAAAGAAATCTTAAAGGAACGAAAGGGACCCACATGTGCAAGAATGTTTGTGACAGCCCTTTTTGTAGCGGCTAGAAACTGGAAACTGAATGGATACCCATAAATTGGAGAATGGCTGAATAAACTATGGTATATGAATGTCATGGAATATTATTGTTCTGTAAGAAACGATCAGCAGGATGATTTCAGAGAGGCCTGGCAAGACTTACATGAACTGATGCTGAGTGAAATGAGCAGAACCAGGAGATCATTATATACAGCAACAACAAGACTATATGATGATCAATTCTGAAGGACATGGTTCTCTTCAACAATAAGATGTTTCAAACTAGTTCCAGTTGTTCAGTGATGAAGAAGCCATATACACCCAGGGAGAGAACTGTGGGATCTGAGTGTGGACCACAACATAGCATTTTCATGCTCTCTATTGATGTTTGCTTGCATTATGTTTTCCTTCTAAGGTTTTTTGTTTGTTTTTCTTGTAGATCTGATTTTTCTTATACAGCAAGATAATTGTATAAATATGTATAAACATATTCTATCTGTCAAATATTTTAACATAATTAACATGTTTTAGACTTCCTGCCATCTAGGGGAGAGGGTGGCGGGAAAGAGGGAAAAATTTGTAACAGAAAGCTTTGCAAGGATCAATGTTGAAAAATTACCCATATATATGTCTTGCAAATAAAAAGCTTTAATAAAAATTAAAAATTAAATAAACATGCCAGGGCTGCCATCACACTGGTAGCAATGTATTGTGGAACTTGGTGTCAGAAGACAAGTTCAAATCCTGGTTCTATTACTTACCTGATAAAAAAAAATAGAATAGTTGTAATAGAAGAAAATAAGAACAAAGTAAAACTAAAAAAAAAACTTATAAGATAAAACATTATATGGGAGAATGAGGAGGGATGGGAGTAGAAATAAAATTGGCTCTGACTAATGGATACACTATATGTTGGAGAATAGTGGGGGGAACGGGAGGAAAGTTGGAAGACTGGGGCAAAGCCATATTGTTCAAGGTCTTGGAAGATAAGTTGAGAAATTCAGAATGTACATAATTGTAAATGGGAAACCAATTAATACACTTGAACAAAAAACTGTCACAATAAAAGTAACTTTCAAGAAAGATTAGTTTATCAGTTTATTTACAGTTTAAATTGAAAGACAAACTTAAGTAAGGATGTTTACCTAGAAGTTTTCTAGTGGTTAGGTGATATAGACATGGGCTTAGCTCAAGAAAATGTGGAGAAAATGTTGGATATAAGGCACATTTCAAAAGAGCAACAATAATAACAATTATGATTATAAGTAGCATTTATACAGTGCTTTGAGGTTTGCAAAGCATTTTACAAATATTATTTCATCTGATCCTCATACCAATCCTAAGAGATAGGTGCTATTATTATCCCCATTTAATAGCTTTGCAAACCAGGATAAATAGAATTTATTTGACTTTTTTTCAATGTCACAGCTAGTATCTGAAGGAGAATTCAAACTCAAATTTTTATTGTTGGAGTTGTTTTTGTTTTTGTTTTTTTGGCAGAGAAATTGGGGTTTAGTAACTTGTGTGACAGTCACATAGCTAGTGAGTGTTAAGTGTCTGAGGCTGAATTTGAACTCAGGTCCTCCTGACTCCAGGACTGGTGCTTTATCAACTGTGCCATCTAGCTGCCCCTCATTCCCAATTCTTTATGACTCAAGTCCATCATTCAAGCCACTGGACCACTTAATTGCCAGTAGATCTTGGTGATTGAATGGGGTTGAATCCAACCATAAATGTTTATTAAACACCTATTATTTATTACCTGTTAGATTTTAAAGAAAGACAAGGACGAAAAAATCCAAGTCCTGAAATATCCAAGATTGGAGCACAGGACCTCTAACTACTGATCATGAACCATGTTACCATGAGAACTGATGAGCTTCGTGCACTTAGGAAGATCAAGAAAACACTATAATACAAATAAAACACTTTACAATATGCTTTGAAAGACTTTTCAAATGTCACCTCTTATGTGACACCTTCCTTGATTTCTTCGGCTTCTTGTGTGCTCTTCCTCCATTACCTTCTAGTTATGATGTAAATACAAAATGCAATTTTTATATGATAGAATAGGAGCTCTTTGAGTGTAAGGGAAGTTTCATTTTTGTATTTCTATTTCTGGTGGTTAGGATAGCATCTGATTAGATGCTTAATAAACAGTTGGTGATTGGGTGTGTGACTGATTGAAGTTTATGACCTCTATGCATTAATGATTTAAGATTAGGCCAGAAAATATGTTCAGAGTTAGAAAATTTACATACAGGATTCTGAAGGATGGGTAAGGATCAATAACAACAACTGTTTGACCTGTATTAAAATTATTATCATCAACATTTTCTTTTCAAAGCTCACTGATTTTTTTATACATCATCTCCATCAATGTAGATGGTCTGTATTGCAGTTTAGAAAAAAGAAAAGTTTAAGCCAGAGAGAAGTTAAGACCATATCCTGTCCTAACCTCCCTTTGTAACCGTGGTCCCAATAACATCCAACTAGGTAGTCAAGAGGCAAATGGATTCAGGAAGAATTTGTATCTATTTACTAGTAGTGTGATGGTAATCACTTAATCTCTCCCTGTTTCTTCCTCTATAAAATAAGAGCCTTAGACTTACTGGACTTAAGGTCTCTTCCAGCTTAGTTTCTTGGATACAGTTTGATTTTGAAAGAGTTTACTGGTCCAAACAGTTGGATAGAATATTTATCTTTTTATACAGCCATTACTGAAACTGTGGTGGATTGGAATTTATTTGTTGGCATTGACTTATTTAGAAGAATTCCTCTGGTATGGTGCAGATAAAGTTGTATTAGAGCAGTTAAATAAGCATTGTGAAGAATTTGTGATTTATATGACTTGATAAGATTCACTTGACTTTGAGAATACTTTCTAGAGTCTACATATTGATGACATAGATTTCCATAAGGCATATAAAAAAACCAGCATCTTTTTACACACATACACACTCACACACACACACACACACACACACACACACACATATATATATATATATATACACTTATATATGTACATACATTTGTGTATATACATACATATATATGTACACACACATTTATATATATACACACAATTATATATATATACACATACATAATTGTATATATACTTATTTATACTATATATATACTTATATATATTTATATATGTGTGTGCATATATATATATATATACATATGTATATGTATATATATATATATGCTCTCGTGAGTGATTTCTTCATCATCATTTGAGAGGTACAATGCCAACAAGCTTGATTTCTTATGGTTTTCTCTTCATTTTCAGTGGTCCTTTCCCCATTCCCTTATCTATTTAAAACTTTACCTTAATGTTATAAAGTAATCTGAGGGAGGTACAAGCTAATGTAGTTAAATCTTAGGTTAGTAGGAGAGAATGTTTTCAGTTTGGCCCAGACTAAACTTTCAATTTATTTATGATCTCTTACTCACTCATAAACTTTTCCTTTTCTTCATTAACAGCCTTTGAGGAGTCCAAGATGAATCCCACTTGCTGTTCCTTCTTTCATTTCCTTAAAAAATACTTTAGATGATGATGGAGAAAATTATCAATTTCATTTGTCATGATTTTCATTATACGAGATATCTGTTTTAAGAAAAAAAATGAACTTGAATTAATAGAGCAGAAGTTTCTGTTAGGAAAGTCCTCTTGGGAGATGTTTTCTTTTTTTCTTTTCTTTTCTTTAGTACTTTAATGATTATAAATATTCTGTAGATTGATTATTATTTCCCTTTTATGTTAAGGATTCTTTTGTGAATTGGGTTTAGGAGAAAAGTAGAGTATGCTTTATATACTTTGTTTTTCCCTCTCAATACTTTATTCTATTTTGAGAATACAAACTGATCAAATTTCCTTTGAGAATCAGTGTGTGATGGTTCATAGTGTCAATAAATATTTCTTAAGAGCTTACTATGTGCTGGGAACTGATAAATTCTAGGTGGTTCTACCCCTCCAGGTGTTTACAACCTAATAATGATATAGTATAATCAACATTATATATAGAGTTTAGATCTCATTGACTCAAACTACATGGGAATGGGAGTAGAGTTAGTTTGAATTATTTTTAAAGGTATGGCTTTTATTGGTATTTGTAAATTTCAAGTTCGTAAGGTTAAATTTGGGAAATCTAGTCTGGATTCTTTCCCCAAGTATTAATAATAATAGTGGCTAACATTTATGTAGATTTTTACTATATACTAAATGTTTTATAATGATTATTTCATTTGGTCCACTCAACAACCCTAGGAAAAGGTATTATTATTATTATTATTATACTATTTTATAGATAGGGAAACATACAAATTTTTATAAAAAGGTTAAATGACTTGTCCACAGTCACACTACTAGTAAATATGTGATGTAGGATTTGAATTTGGGTCTTCCGGATTCCAAGCTCAGTGCTCAATCTGTGCACCACATAATTGCATAGTAAGTAACCTACTTACATGACTAAATGAGAATGATTTTCAGATAACAGAAGGACCTACGTCCTTGGATAAATTCTTTGGACTTTAGTTGTCACATCTGTAAAACTAAAGATTTTGATTAGATAATTTCTAATGTTTCTCTTAAAGTGTTGTTTCTATAGAAATTATTATTTATATGTAACTCAGTGACTTTAAAAGTGAATAAAATCAGGTTTTTCCTCCCTTCATTTTTTCAAACATTCTCCTGAAATTTTAAATGTTAAATAAGACTATTTTAATAAAAAATGGAAATGCAAAAATACATTTATTTTTCCACATTATTTCAAATTCTTCATTAGTGCAGTCTCAATTAATGATGTTTCATTATATTAGAAAAACACATTTTAAAAGTCATCTGGCTACTGACTTAAGGCCATCTTAACTAGACAATTGGATAACTGGCTGGCTGATCTTATTGAATTTTTCTTAATTTTAAATAGTTTCTGAAGTATTTTGGAAAACTATGGCTTGCTTCAGGAAATATTGTCCCCTTAAGGAAATTTTCAAACTTCCTTATTAACTGAAGGTTTTTTTTTTTGATAGGCAGGGATGGAATTGATGCTTTGATTATGACAGTGGTATATTTGCACATTAAGCACCCTCACCAGCAGTTTTAATAATTTTGGAATTTAGAATTTAAAAGCATAAGAACAATTTAGATTGGGACTCCAGAATTTTTATTGATGATGAGGTTTTATGATAATCCAAATTGGAAGCAAAATCAGCAAGCTATTTTGATCAAGCCCTCTGAGTTTTATTTTCACCAATTGTACCACAGCAACTTTACTACTTTAGCAGAGGTGGTGTGTTTCATATGTGTGAAAGCCAAAGAATACCACATCCATCCTGCAATATGTAATATATGTAGTTATGTTTAGAATCCAATTCCAGTGGTCAATTATCTGGATGAGTGGTACCAAACTGTAGAAAGCTAAAATTAGAAAACTGAGCCAAATAGATAACACCTTCTCTAGCTAAGAAGACAAGATATGTATAGTCATTGTTGTAAATTAATCGCATGAATATAATGAAAAAGATTAATGTTTCTTTTTAGTCTTTATTGACAAGATGTCCTCTTCACCTAGTGAATAATCTATCCTCTTCTGTGTCCACAATATTTTCAAATCAAATTGAGAAATATATTTAAATAGTATGCTCCTACCCATCTACCCCACACCTTAGTAGAAGACATTGAAAGAAAATACAATTACTATATGAATCCATGATTTCCATTTCATATACCATGAAATAAAAAACTTGAAGATGTGCCTTCTCCAGAATTTCCCAAATAAACTTAGCTAGATAGTTCATTAAATTTGCAGTTTAGTTGTACTTGGAAACACAAATCAATTAACATAAAACTATACTGAATGTTTAATTAATGGCTTTATTGAAGGTCTTTGAAGAATAAAGTAAGTACTGAACTACAAAATGCATGATTCAAAAAAGATAAACAAGGGGGCCTTGGGAACTTTGTTATAAGAATATTTGTATAGGCTGAATTTTATGAGGAGAATTACTTGTTTCTTTTCTTTAGGTACTATAGCAACTAATCCTTAATCATACACTTATTATTTTATTGCACATAGTTTTAGTAACTTAACAAGCCATATACTTATTGTATTTTTTAATGTTAATCCATAAATCCACTTTTACTGATGTAATCTTGGAAGCTTGAAAAGGTTATTGCCTTGCATTACACTGACAATTTCAGTAGCGTGTATGGTTAGCTAATAGACTTGCATATATTACACAATAGTTCATGATAGCAGTGGGTATCTTTGGTAGGAGTGGGGGTAGAGAAAGGTTTAATATAACATTACAAATCTTTGCTGTTAGACATTAGCAAGTTTCTGTAATACCAATCTCCCAGTCAAATATCTTCCTCTAACATATATTCAAGCTATTATGAAACTTTCAAATGTTCATTTCTGGGGAAAAAAATCATGATCATAAATTGTGAAGATTTAGCTAACTTAACAAGTTGAATTTTCATTCTTTGAGTCTTGAGAAAGTTCCATTTGTTAAATATTAATATCTCAAATTAAATATTAATATCTCAAAGAACTTCTCAAAATATATTCTATTTAACATATCATCCCGTTGTTGCAATGTAATCTACATATTGTAATTTGATCTTTTGTGTCTTAAAAAAATCTAAATTATATGCGTCAGACATTTAATACTTCCTAGCTGAACAAATCATTTAGCCCCAATTGCCTCAGGAAAAAAAATTAATTATAATATACAAAATTTTCACCTGGACCAACTTTTGAATATTGTTTTCATTGATCTGTAAAAATATTTTTAAGTTATTGGTGACTAAAAATAAATTTTCTTCAAATAGAAAAAATTATAATTAGTTCTATACCATTTAGTGTTAGATTACCCCACAAAGCACCTATGCCCATTGGACTGAGGAAAAACTTAAAATTTTTGCCTTTCCCCAGGATAACATAATGGTAAGGGAAGAGAAGAAACAGAAGCATCCTTCCACCCTCTGGGATTTCTGTCTATTACTAATTTGGTGCTATGAGAATTTGCCTACAGAGGTAATCCAATGCTGGCATTATCCCACATCACTTCAGGGAAAGAACTCAAAGTAGGAACTGGTCTCAGTCTACTTCTGTAACTAATAACAAACATTTTCCCATCAGTAAACATTAAACAGAATTTAGTGAGAGGTCTTTGTTTTCAGCATTAGCATTCAAAGTTGCTTTGAAAAAATTCTCTGCATATACATATATATACATATATATATACATACTCACAGTAGAGCTTCCCAACATGTCTAAAGTCACATCAAAGAAATATGATGGTGACCACTATCCCTTTAAGGGTAATTTTATTCTTTAAGGAATGCAGAAATATTATTTTCTATATTACTGCAAGATGCTTTATCTTCAGGCCATAAAATATGTTGTTAATTTGATGGAAAACCCTTGAGTTTGCAGGCAGGGATTGCAATTTTCCTTAGCGGGGAATATTTGGAAGACTGCTATTCAAAGGTAATACAAAATCTCGAGGGGTCTTTATGGGAACTTTTTAGGGCAAAAAGCATCTCACCGGTGAAAGTGAGGAAGGATGATTTCCAGATGTTGAAATGCTTGTTTTGGCAGCTGCTACAGAAAACTGAAACATGTGTTGGCAGAAAAACTAGAAAGGAAGTAAAGTACTGATGTAAGAAGCATAAGGCACACGGCAGGCAAGACACGAAGAACATGGAAACTGGTGATGAATGGAAAAGAATAAGAGAGAAAGGGAAGGAGGGAGGGAGGGAAAGAGAGAGAGGAGAAAAAGAGACACACACACACACACACACACACACACAGAGAGAGAGAGAGAGAGAGAGAGAGAGAGAGAGAGAGAGAGAGAGAGAGAGAACAAAGTAAATAAGTGGAAATTTGCTTCTACCTGTGATGTATGTATATCTTAAGCCACTCACTGATGTGAACTCTATTACCTCCTTTACTCTTCCCCCTTTCTTAACTCTCTGGTCTTCAGCTCCTTCAGTAGGTTGTAAGTTACTTGATGGCAAGAATTATTTTTTTTTCCTTTCTTTGTATCTCCAGCACTTAACACATAGTAGATGTTTAATAAATTCTTATTGACTGGACTTATAGGAAACTTTTGACAGAAGATCTAAGTTTGATAAAATTTGCTGATTATCTAGTGAGAGATTGTGATATCTAGTATAACTTCTTCCTATTGAAATGCCTTCTCTTCTGCAACTACTACCCCTCCCCATGACCCCCACTTCATTTTGCTACTGATTGTCACTGAAATTTGAAACACATGGAAACAAAAATTACTTTGAATGATGTAATGAGATACAGTGGGTTAGTGTTAAAAGTAACACTAAGAGTCTGGAAGAGGAGGGCTCAAATTTGCCTTTGACATTACACGTAATAGCTATGGAAAAATGGCCCATGGAAAAATGACAGTTTTTCAGTCTCCCCATTAACTCCCTAAGACTCTGAATTTTAAAAAACTTACACTGAAGAAATCACAATCCTTATCCCAAAGTCCCCAAACTATAGGCTTTAATTATAACTCTGATGAAAATATTATTCTTTAAATCAAGAATCAAGATAGTTGGTTGGACAAAAGTTCTTTTTTTAAACATGGCATACCAATGTATCCACTGAAGATACTTGAGGAGCACATTTAAGACTACATTTTATTCTACCAAGTCACATTTTAAAAAATAAAAAAGACATTTTCTATTCATTTTAAATAGTTATGTAACTAAAAATGGAGTTTTCTATTTTGTTCTCATATTTTGTCAAGGATACTCTCTATGAAAAAAAAATAAAAAGGATGTTCTCCATGTATACCAGCCCATTGTTATGAAGATTTAATAAACATGAGAAAGTAGATCTGTGAATTGATAATTCATAAAAAAAAGACTTTGGAGGCACTTTTGGTTCAAGTATAATAACTTAAAAAATCATTTGGATTCTTCTTTCTTAGAGTTAATTGGACCTTAAATGTTTTTCAATTTGTCACCTAGATTATGATGTCTTGAAGTATGATGAAAAATTTGGCATAGTAAACGAAATTGCTCTTCTAAACTGAATGGTGTCTTCTCTGTGAGATAAAGTGGCTAGAAAGTTTAAATTTAATTTTGGAATGGAAAAAATCTATTTTTGAAATATTTCTATTGATCTGTGACCTATCTGTTGTATCAAAGATCTTAATCTTATTATGATTTTATTTTTATTTATTTATTTATGTGAGGCAATTGGAGTTAAATGACTTGTCCAGGTTCATATAACTAGTATATGTTCAGTGCTTAAGGCCAGATTTGACCTCAGGTCTTCCTGACTTCAGGACTTACTCTATCCACTGTGCCATCTTGCTGACCCAATAATGTGATTTAAAAAAAAAAAAGAAAATCTCTACTTATAAGTTAAAGATATGGCATACTTGCCTTATTATAAAGGACTTTGTTTTTTTTTTAATTTTTGTATCTCCATATATCACTTTTTCCATTTTAAAACTTTTGAAAAATTCATAGAAATATTTGTGGGCAAGTATTTAAATCTAAGATTTTAGTGGTGTTGAGTATTCCCAGTGAAGAGATAAAGTATCAATCAGTAGAGGTATTATACATCAGAAATAGTTGGCCCTCATTGCTTTTAGCAACTTTAAATTTATTTTGAGTGCAGTGCATCAGCACATTACAGTTAAATTATGAGCTAGCTGGAAGATAGATTCTTTTTATGTTTTTGTGTCAGAGAAAATCCCACATTCCTAAATATGATCTTGTATATGATCACAAGAGAATAAATATGTGTATCCTTAATGGTTATAAGAAGTCACTAAAGATAAAAGTCAGCTTGATAGGAGATTGGTGTAGAATTATTTATTTGATAATAGTAAAGCAGGATATGAGATAGTTAAATGTATACATATAGGTCTTTGAAAAAGCATAACATTACTGAGCAATCTACCTCCTCTTCTGAATCACTGCTAGTGTCATAAGTGAGGGTGTTTTCAACATAGAAAGCCATGGCTATCACCTCAATTTTCCACACTCAAGGAATGTAGTTTATATCTCCTAGCCTATCCAAGTAGTTTTTCTAAAATGATCACTTTTTAAAAGTTTTATCTCCCATAGTTTTTCCTTTTCTACCTTTCAAGCTGTCTCATAATTCTCTACCTCACTCCTGCAAAAAAAGAGAAATATATATATATATATATATATATATATATATGTATATATATATATACATATATATATATATATTAAGCAACATTAAGTAGAACAATGACCAAAGTTGACAGTATTTGCAGTGTTCCATACTCATAGTTCCACAACTTTGCAACATTCTTCCTCTTCACTGCCTATTTTAAGAAGTGGGAGAGTTTCCTCAGTGACAGAGGGAGTTTTTCTAGTATTTATAATAAAGCAATGTGGGATAACAGAAAAAGAGATATGTCTGGGATGAGAGGACATCCCTG
>JAJPUD010000664.1:267483-307681 GCA_023553655.1 Myrmecobius fasciatus
TGGGATAACAGAAAAAGAGATATGTCTGGGATGAGAGGACATCCCTGCTTGCAATACTACTTTGCTTTGTAATCCCTGCTTGCAATACTATTTATAACCTATTTGACTTTGTGCCAGTTACTTTCTCATCTGTAAAATTAGAGGGGTGGACTATATAAAATCTAAGGTCCTTCCAGCTCTAAATATATGGTCTTTTTCATGTGTATGTATTTTAAAAATCCATCATCTATTTCACGTAATTTTTAAACAGTCATGTCTTGGGATGTGCCTGTGTGTTATGAACAATTTGAAAAGGTTGAAATATTTCCTGGGAAGTGGGAAAAGTATAATCTTTGAAGTTTACAGAAGATGAATTCTTTATAAGCTGATACTTTCTCTTCTCCATCAAATTAAGAATCCATAAAATAGCTATTTTACTGTTTAAATAACTCTCCAAATCCCTACTTATAGAACACATGAAATTAATAACAATACATTTGGAAGTATATTTATTCAGATAATTGTGTATTTATAGATCAGGTGCTAGCAAACTTTTTTTCCTTAAGTATCACTGGTAATAAAAGAAAGCAAACATACTCACATTATAGTGACACTCAGATCTATGGGTATGCTAATGGAGAATCTCTAGGAGGGGGCATATATAATATTTAACAAAAAATCAGAGCAGCTGTTTCTAATTAACTTGAATTGTAGAAGAAACTAGGGGTGCTTAGCTTGAAGAAATGATGACTTGGGGATTACAGGAATATGGTCTCCATATTTTCAAGTATTTGAAAGTATTTTATGTGGAAGATGGATTAGATTTGTCCTACTTGGCTTTAGAAGGTGTTACTAGGCTCAACAAATGAAAAAAGTCATTTATTAAGGCTTTTCAATGTGCCATGCTCTGAGCTAAACACTGGAAATGCAAAAAGGACTAAACAGTTCTTATTTTCAAGAAGTTCATATTGAAAGGAAGAGAACAGATAACAGTTCAGTGACAAAGCAACAAGTCTTAAGACTGCAATGTGGGGCCACTATCAAATACTAGAATTCATTGGGCTATAGTGGGTAGAAATTATGGACAGAAACTTTGTCATTGAAAAGGAGTGATGGCACCAGGAGGATACCTTGCATGCTGTTATGATAAAGATGTTAATGGAATAGCTGGTGACAAATGAAAAGGTGATTGACCACTTAAGCCCTCTAAAAGGAAGTTATGGGAGAAGATGTTTTTTAGCTCAGCCCTCTGAGAAAGAAGGGGAGAAGCAACTGAGGGTGCCAGTAAGGTATGAGTACCAAAGCTGAAATAATCTCCATGATACCAGTCATGGGTTTGTCCTGGATGGGACGTGATGAAAATGATGATGGAGTTGAAACTAAAACTAGTTGTTTCTAGTCTCAGTGATGCAGCCATTTTGCTGCTTAGAGAACTACTCTGTCTCTTCACTACAAAAACCATATTGCACCCTATGGTTTTCTTAAACATTTTTCCTCCATAGAAAATTAACATTTTCAGTGGATAGAGCACCAGCCCTGAAGTCAGGAGAACCTGAGTTCAAATCTGGTCTCAGACACTTATCATTCCCTACCAAGTCACTTAACCCCAATTGCCTCAGCAAAAAGCAAAAAAAAAAAAAAAAAAAAAAAAAAGGAAAGAAAATTAAAATTTTATTATCTAATTAGTCCCCAAGGGAATAGAAGCCGGCAGACAAAAAAATTCCTAAAATAGGTCTTCACCTACATACTTTAATGTATCTAAAACCTTTCAGAAAAACTGCATGAATTATAATAAATTCCATCATTCCTACCCCTTCCCTCTATTCTGTGATCCAATGACAGTGGCCTCCTTGGGGTTACTCATGCGACACTCTAATTCTTCATTCTGGGCATTTTCACTGGCTGTCCCTCCTAACTGAAAAACACCCTCTCTCTCCTTAGCTCTATATCCTGGCTTACCTGGTTTTCTAAGTCTCTCAGTTCAAAGCTCACCTTTTTAAAGAAAACTTTCTCAGTTCTCCTTAATCATGCTGCTTCCCTCTGAGATTATTTTAATTTATATTCTCTGTATACTGTGTCTACATATCTCCCACATTAAACAGTGACCTCCTGGAGAGCAGGGTAGGGTTTTTTTTTTTTTTTCCTGTTTCCCTGTATGTGATTAACACAGTTTCTGGCACACAAAGGACATTTAATAACTTCTCATTGACTTAACTTGGACAAGTACTGGATTAAATTTCAATATACAGAAAAGTGACAATATTAATATAAAAAATTTAAAGCTCCTCTGTTACCATAAAGAAACCTCAGCATTTTTTCTGTAAAGTATCTAGTTTTGAATAGAACTTTACCAGGTTATCAAAATACATCATAACGTGGCTGAATTAATTAACCTAATAATAAAATAATATTTTCATACCATTTAAATATCTACAAATGTCTGACAAAAGAGTTTTATATTAGTAAAGGTGGTGCTATAATATAGATGAACAGACCACTATGTACATGAAAAATAATGAATTGTGAAGAAGATAGGGTAGCCAGCATAGGGCATAACCAGTAAAAGCCCATATCCTTCACTGCCATTCATGCAATATCCAGAGTACATAGGGAAGGCCCCTTGCATACTGGATAGGACATTTGTTGGGGGCCTCTAATAAGAGTTGCACAGAATGGACAGATAGAGATAAAATGCAATCTATATTATTGGAGAAAATATCTATATCACTGGAATTACAGAGTATTATTGACATAAAGTGGCCTTATTTGGGGATAATACTTAGCTACTAGGAGGCTTCTTTACTCTCTACATAGTCTAGTTTGATAAAGATAAAGATCTTTGCCTTTCTGGTTGCTTTACCTGGAAATTATAAATACAATTAACCTAATCTTCAAATTAAACAGATTTTAAAAATTAAAAATAAAGGAAAAAAAGCTGTGTCATTTATACCATTTAGAATTGTGTACCTGATATTAAGAAAAATGTTTTAGAATTTGAAATGAATGAGTCCATACTTTTTTTTCTCAGTTTAATTGTCATTTTAGTTGTTTAGTAGAGAACTCTGCAGTTGATCAGATTTGACTATTCTAATTGTTTTATATTTTCATCTTGAATATTGGGATGTTTGTAGCTAGAGCTTTGATGTCATTAATATCTGTAAATGATTGATCTATGTAAGTAGATTGCTGTTGTTGATGAGTCTTTCAGTTGTGTTCAACCCTTTGTGACCCTATGTGCTATAGCATACCAGATCCTTCTATCATCCAATATCTCTCCAAGTCTAAGTTCATGTTTATTGTTTCCATGACATTATCTATCCATTTAATCTTCTCCATCCCCTTTTCTTGTTACTTTAAATCTTTCACAATATAAAGGTATTTTTTAATGAGTCCCTTCTCATTATATGGCCTACATATTTAAGCTTCCTGAAGCTTGAGTATTTTACCTCCCAGTGTATAACCTGAATTAATTTTTATAATCATTGCCTAATATTATCTCCTTGCTTTCCAAGGGACTTTCAAAAGTCTTCTCTAGCACTACAATTTGAAAGCATTGATTATGAGGTGTTCATATTTCCTTATGGTGTTCTCACAGGCTTTATTATTCAGTCATTTTAGCATCGTCTGACTCTGTGACACTATATAGGATTTTCTTGGCAAAGATACTGGAGTGATTTGCCTTTTCTTTCTCAAGCTCATTTCATAGATGAAGAATTTGAGGCAAACAAAGTTAAATGAGTTGTCCAGGTTGGCTTAGCTAGTAAGTGTCTGATACCAGATTTGAACTCAGGAAGATAGTCTTTCCGACTGTAGACCTGGCAATCTATCTATTGTGATACTTCGCTATACCTAGTAAGTAATTAGGCTCTAAGTAACGGTGTCTGTGAGCCTATATTAGTACTTCAATAACTAAGGCCCATAGGATAAGATCCAAGGTGAACTCAGCATATCTGGAATTCCAAATGACATTTCTTGATCATTTATTGTGCCTCATTCTTGACATTATTTGATCATTCAAAATAAAATTATATAGAAAGTTAGTTTTTATTTGGCAGGTATCTTCATGTTACTAAAATAGCCAATTAAAAATGAAAAAAAAAGTCAAATCAGTTATTTAGTGTCCTATAAATTATGCCTTATCTCTCAACAAACAGTAAAATTATTTACCTTTTAAAATGTTATTTTAACTAGTTTTTTATGTGAAATATGGGAAAGGTGAGTGTTGATGATTCTTAAATATTTCAAATTTGAGATTTAGAAAAATAATCCCAGGGGTTGTTGTGGTCTTCACTGGAAATAGGTCTTGGATCTATGATTTCATTGATAATAGAAGGTTCTTGGAAGAAGAAACTCTTGCTATCAAAGAAAATCAGCCTCATCTTCTTAACTTTAGTCTTAAAAAGTTGCCTAGGATACTGAGAAAATACATGACCAGGTTACAGAGATTTATTATAATGTGCTTGACCCTGCTTTTGAAATATATTTGTTAAATTTGCAGTATGAACATTTATGTCTTCAGGGCTTGATATTGTTTTGTTGATTTATCTAAACATAAGAAAGTGGTAGAGAAAATATTAATTATACAGATTAAATTTAAAATGTGTCTGTGTCCATTTTTTTCTGAGAGCTGAATGCTGAAACATTTACCATCATGCCTCTACATAGGTGTATCAAAGACAATCACTTGAATCCAGGTTTGCTTGACTTGGAGAGTAGCTCTGTATTCTACAGCAGGGTACCTTTTATTAAATTTCATTATTACTACAAAATAGAAGAAAATATTTTCCTTTCTGTAGATTTATGAAGTCTATAAGAGCATGAGGTCATTTCAAAATTCATATGGTAAATATGTATGATCTTTAAATAGTAAACTTTTGAAAATAGACATATCTACTTAAAATATAGCATAAGCATTTATAGGTAAAATCAATCACACTCTTGTTACATTTTAAAAAGCTAGGCAAAACTTCCTTATTTGCAGTCTGATCATTTAATTTAATTGATGAAACATTTAGTAGTTCCTTCCCTGTTCAAGGCCCCATGGTAGAAGCTTGGAGAGATGTAAAGTAAAAAGTAGTATCTTAGGATCACAGTTCTAGAATGGGAAGAGCCTTCAGAAATCATTTATATCAACCTACTAATTTTATAGTTTATGTAACTGAGGCCTAGGAAGGTTAAATTGCTTGCCCAATGTCACATTTTTACATTTTATTCTTTCTAAATATTAATATGACTCCTACTGGTTCTTCACTGAAATGTTATTTGGAATTCTATATATGCTGTCTACCTTGGATAATATTTCATGGACCTTAGTTATTGAAATAGTAAAGTAGGCCCAAGGGCATCATTAATTAGAGCTTAATTACAACAAACATTAATAATTTATCTCATAGAAATGCATTTTATGGATTTTTTGACTTCGTTATGTAGAATTAAATCTTATTAGCTGGTCTGAAAGTAGAGTTGTCCTCCCACTTAGTATTTCTCAGACCACTTGCCATGTGCATAGCTGAAATAGATTTGCTTTTGTGTATTAATATGTGACAGTTAGCATGCCTATTATTCTTTTTAAACCTTCTGTTGCTTGCTGGACAAACAGCATTTTGGATTTAACTTTATTGCCTTTTGAGTTATCTCCAAAGCATAATGGCAACAGAGGAGACAATAACAACAGTTAGTTTCTGAACAATTGGCTCTTTTCAGTGAAACATGTTCCACAGGAGTGCCTGCTAGTTGATTTTAGAAAGAACTCACATCACACTGGAATTTCTGCCAGTACTGAGTGAGGGTTACTTTTCTGTATTGACCTCATGCATAATTACATAAATTAGAGCAAACCATAACAACTGAGTGCACACATAAAATATACTTCATAGAGGAATTTTAAAGAGTTTGCATTGCATTAAGGCTGAAATTACATAGCTATATAGCACATATCTCATTTATGAAAAGCATATGTTTAAGTGTCTCCTAAGGCAAAGAACTCTAAATAAAATGTTCTATTTTAATCAGAATTACTATGAAGTTTGTCTCTTAAAAGTCTTGACTAGGAAAAAATAAGGGCACAATAGGATGCCAATGCCCTCATTCAGACTCTAACTGGATTGAAGAAAAGAATGTCTAATGCTCTGGTACTGACCTATTTAAAAACATCAGAATCCCATCAAGTAAAAGGGCCATATATGATATCTAATGTATCTCAGTCACTTGAGAAAAGTCATATTCAATAAAATTGTTTTCTTTTTTTTTATTCTCAATTTTTTGTGCTGCCACAGCTTGTGCATGTTTAATGAAGTCCATAATTTGATTTATCATTTTTTAGAGATCATTCAATTCCAGTTCCTTCTTCTCCCATATTCTACATTCAAAACCCTTTGACACCATCCTCCACCATCTCCTCTGCTTTAGATTTTGATAAAGAGTTGGACCCTTCTCCTTGAAGGTCAATATTTAATGCCCATCCTCTGATCTCATCTCTTCCTGAGTCCTTCAGCAGTTTGCTCTGGCAATTATTCTCCCTCTCTTCAATTTTCAGTTTCTTATCTATTTATTGGCTACTTTCCCAAAGGTGCTAATGTCTTTTCTCACCTATGCCCAAAAAGTGCTGTATGAATTTTTACATTTAATCACCAGTGTGTTTCTTATCATCACCATCTATTAGCACAGTATCTGGTAATTAGGATTGCTTAATGAATATTTAGTGAATGAATAAAAGAGTACATTAAAACTCTATTTTGTTCATTTTATTATTATTAGGAACATTTTTTATGACTCAGCAGCTTGTTATGGGGAGAACAAGGAGTAGATTTGAGTCTTAGTTGCTGAGTCTAGTTCCTGGTTCTTCTGTCTGATAGTTGTGTGACCTTGAATAAGTTATTTAATCTTTTGGAACCTTAAATTTCTCATCTATAAAATAGAAATAATTATAATTATTTCCTAAATTTTACTGATTTGCATTAGTATTTAATACTTTACTCCTTTATTGTTAAGAAAATACTTTGAGAATTTGGAATGTTATATAAATGTGAACATATTATTTTTATAAAATTCATTAAAAATTAATTTGCTATCTAGATACCAAATAAAACTATTCTGAGAATGGTACTGAGAAATAGATGCAATTTAGACATTATGGACCCTAAATAAATTCAAGTTAATTACAAAATATTTTGGAGGGTTGGGGAAGGCCATAATTTTAATTATTCTTTTTAACTTATCACAATGCACTATTCATATATTAATATTAAACAGAACTTAAATATATATCTTTTAATTTGTTAATGTATTACATACAAAAAGTTTACTAAACAAATTGTCTAACAATAACAAAAAACAAAGTATAAATTGTATAGTGAGATCATGATTTCCTATCTATACTTCATAGTTTTCGATTGAAAGTGTCCATTGATTTATATCTAGTATTTCTTTTATGTAAATAAATTCTATACACATGAAAAAAAAATCCTCCCCATACCCTAATCCAGAGTGATTCAATTTTAAAAAGAACTTTAGCATGAAACCCATTAAAGGCTTTTTATAAGTTTAAACTACACCAACTTTATCTCCCTTGTTCACATGTTTATGTATTCCCTTAGAGAATTCTAGTAGATTAAGTAAGCATGATTTCCCCTAAAAAGGAACTATGTGGCTGGAATGGGTTATATTTCATTAAATATTTGGTAACTCAACACTTTGTTTTAGAGTTTATCAGGCATTCTGCTATAGAAATGAATTCATAGTTTTTTTGGGGTTTCTTTTGACCAAAGTTTCTTATGAACAGTATCTGTATTGTCAGCCTGCAAGAGTGTCTGGTACATTGGCCATTTTAAATGATAGTTTAACACCTTATCCAGAATGCCACATTTCCTTCGAGTTCTTTTTGAACTAATGGGGTTCACATTAACCAGTCCTTATTACTTATCTACATCTGTTTTTTTCTCCAAAACTTAAGCAGTCATGCACCTAATGTATAATGTCTGTTTGATCAAAAAAAAAAAAAGAAAGAAAGAAAGGAAGGAAGAAAGAAAGAAGAAAGAAAGAAAGAAAGAAAGAAAGAGAAAGAAAGAAAGAGAAAGGAAGGAAGAAAGGAAGAAAGAAAGAAAGGAAGGAAGGAAGGAAGGAAGGAAGGAAGGAAGGAAGGAAGGAAGGAAGGAAGGAAGGAAGGAAGGAAGGAAGGAGGATAAAATCCCAAAGAAGTAAACAAAATCAAAAACATCCATGGTAATGGGTATCAGTATCTCTTTAAACAGCAAGACATTTTGATCTGTAGCTCAAATTAATTGCAGGATATTTTAATTTATGGCCTTTTTATCTGCTACTTCTTTTGATCACTTTTCTTTTATTCCCATACTTGTATTTTGTGTTTATCCCCTTTCCTGAAAGCAAATTAATTGCTGCATTATTATTTTCTTTGATTAACTTTCTCCTGGATTTTTTTTTTTGGCAACTTTTATTTAGTGGCTCATCCACAATATATTCTATGCTGTGTTCAGGACTAAAACAAACAAAAATGCCTTAACTTCCCCCCCACCCCACAAAAAAAGGGAAAAAACCCAACTCAATACAAAATAGAATACAGCAAAAATAAACCAACCCACCACATTTTCTCCCTGGGTCTCTAAAACAAAGTACCTTACTTTCTAAAGTAGCCTTGTAGCCATATTTTAAATTCCATAACCATACCTTTAAAAATGTATTTTGTCATGTAATAGATACTTGAAGTTCCATTGTTACTTACTTGGTTAGTCTCCAATTTCAAGTTTCCAATTTTCAAGTTAATTCTTAATTAACCTATCATTCTTATTCAAATTTGGACTTTCTACCTAGGGGCATTCTCTTTTGCCATTTTTCTTGAGTTCCTTCTGTTTATGGATAAAAGACAAAATTTGACTCCATCAAAAAAAGCTCCATGAAGATTTTTGTTTTATTCAAGATTAACAAAAAGTGGTCTGGTAATACATACATACATACATATATATATATATATATATATTCATATGTATAATAAAATGGGTCACCATGACCAAACCCTCACCCACCAACAAACATAGCAACTCCTGGCAACTTTCTTGTTGACCTCTCCCCACTCAGTGAAGCTGGTCAGCTGGTGGGACCATTCTCAAAGCCTTTCCAGCTGGAGATAACCTGTCAGAACTTAGGTGGTTCAGACTTTAAGAATTTAAGATTGCTTACATACCACAATGAATTTTAGGAGTATAATGAGGAGGAGAAAGAAGGTAGGCTGGTAATGTATCCAAAATAAGGGAATGATATAGCTCAAGTTTAGCAATGGTAACCTGTGGTTTCCTTTCCTCCCCTCCCAAAAAGGAGGTGTCCATTGAAATTAATCAGGACTCCACATGGGATTTCTAGACAACAATTTCATAAGATACAAAGGCATGAGTGAGACATTCCAATTAGAGGAAATACCTGTGTTAATGATACATGTGACAAATAAAATAGGTCATTTGAAGCCCTGAATAAGTTTTTATTTAGGTAGCACTATATATGGAATACTAGATTTTGAGTTAGGTAGATTTGAGTTTGATTTCTTCCTCTGATTCTTTAGGGTATGTGTGTATGTGACAGTGGGCAAGGTCTTTAACATTTCTGTGTCTCAGTTTCTTATCTATAAAATGGGGACAGTATTTCCACCTATCTCACAGGATGCTGTAAGAATGAAATGATAAAACATAGATAAAGTGCTTCCCAAACCTCTAAATACTAGCTGTTAATAGTAGTTGTATGCTTCCACTAATGTGCTCAGGTACTGTTATCTGGCAATTTTTATCCAAATCTGAGATTCACTAAATATTTTAATAGTTCATGCTTATATACTCTGAAAAGACAAAACCTAAATATATGGAAAGGTTGAGGTAATTTGAGGAGATTGACTTCTACTGTCCTCTCAATAATAAAGAATTCCCTATGTATGACTATGAATGTGATTCTACTCATGTACTGAAAGATTAGTGTTTCTTTTTCCTAAGTGGTCCAAAAGCAAGGAAATATTTGTTTGGTTAAAAACATTTAACAGGGGGTAATGATCATTATAAGAGGAGAAAATTGCATGGAAACGTAGTCCAAGAAGCCATGAAATGTCTTATGGGTATTGGGAATTATCAGACTCTTTATGAAGGTATAATATTCATTCTAAAAAAAGATAGAAAACATCTCTTCTTTTCAGGACAAAAATCTAAAATTTCCATCCAATCAGAAAGCAGAATTTTATGGTCACTACTCAAAGTTGTGACTATGCTCACTGCATAAAATCTCTACTTAAACTTGCCCATAATATTTGGTGTCATAATACTTGCTACATGAGCCTTGGACACCTGAAAACATTTTTTTAAGCAATTAGTCAAAATTGAAATTTTCTCCTTTCTATAGGAAATGATAGAGATAATCAACTTCCAGAGAGCCAGAATAAAGTAGCATTTAAATAGCCCTTTAAGGTTTGCAAAGTATTTTACAAATATTATCTTAACAATTTTACAAATATTATCCTTAAAACAACCCCAGGAGACAATATTATCTCCATTTGAGAGATGAGAAAACTGAGGTACAAAGAGGTAAAGAAAGTGACTTACCAAGAGTAGTATTGCTAGTATCTGAGATAGGATTTGAATTCAGATTTTTTTTGACCTTAGGTCCATGGATCTCTCCACGATGGCACCTAAGTGCTATAATGATCTAAGAAAGTTTTGTTCACTTTTTGAAATGTTTTTCTTAGTATGTATTTTTAAATATACATACATATATATATTTTTTCATTCACTGGCTTTCAATTTTAAAACAGGCAGATTCTAAAACCTCAGCTAATTTGTATTCTTTTGAGCAGTCAGGATAAGACTGAGGTGAAAAAAAAACCCCAAACAGTTTAATTTTCTAATTTTAAATAGCTGATAAAAGCAGTTGCATGATTTGTGGCTGGTAGTACTCTCCCCACCTCTCCACCACAGCTCCCTTCTGTAAAGGCTTATTTTAGCAGGAACTCAAATGTATTACTTTTAGTCTTTTAACCATTTACTAAATAAGAGAAAGTTAAGTTAATGTAAAATTATACATGAAACAGGACCCGAACTGTGGGTTTCATCTTGATGTCCTAGTGGATATTTTCATTCATCCATCACTATTTTGATTCTTAATTCTTAAGGGAATTTGATTCTTAATCTCTAAATTTTTAAGGGAATATTTAAGGATTTCTAGTTTACTTGTTTTCAAAACTTTCGGAACTCTTGCATCATAGCAACATTGTTTCTCACAGTGGAAGAATGCCTTTCAGAGTCCATACCCTTTCTTAAATATCTGCTCTGCAGATTAGAAATACAGCATTCTTTTCTTCCCCTATTGTCACCCTTGCTATTTGGAACATTGTTTTATATGAAGCTCAACCTGGGTGACCCTAATGTATCTCTCCTTGTTACAGTTTCAGGTTGTTTAAGATTGAATTTTAACAACTGATTAAAAAAAAAAGACTAGAAATAATATAAATGAAGGACAGCAGAGGCATCTCTCTGTAATTAATAAGAACATTGGTTCACATTCTGACTTTTACACATATTAGTTGTAGGAACATGGGGAAGGCAATTAACCTCTCAATGTCCCAGAGTATTCTCAGAGATCAATCTTGATTAGTGATTGAATGTTTTCAACAGTGATAAAATCCCAGGTTTAGACTGACAATAAAAATTGTTACATAGCTTTTAGACTCTAAACCAGGACTCTAATCGCTCTTCTACTTATTTCAAATTGGCTTACCTTCTGAAGGAAATTGACTCTTCAATTTCAGTATACATTGAGTTCTTCCTTGAAATTAAAAGAGGAAAGACTAATAGTTACTTTGTCAAAAAAGAACCAAGTTTAAGTTTTGGATATGCTACTTATTAGCATTATAACTGGATAAATAACTTAATTTTGTCAACCTTGTTTTCCTTTTTTTCTAAAATGTGAATGATAATATTTTTAGTATCTGGATGGAAATATGTTGTGGTGAGTAGAGACCCACTCTCAGAATCTCTGCATGATTTTTTTAAAAGAGACAAATAGGTGATGTACTAGAAAGTAAGAATAGAAAAAATAAGGTCAGCATTAGGAAGACTTGAATTCTGCTTTAGACACTTACTAGCTGCGGGAATCTGAACAAGTCATTATATCTTTTTCATTTGTAATTGACTTATTTTAAACACATGAAGTTTTAGTCAGTGGCCTTTAAGTCTTCTATAAAATCTTTGATTTTATAATCTAAAAACCTGGGATCAAGTTCCTTCTCTGAAACATACTGATCCTGGGCAAGTCTATCAATCTTTTAGTGCTCCATATAAATACTTTAAGAACTATAAGGTGTACATCAATTTTTCATTTCCAATAATTTCCATTCCTTCCAGCCAGTGAAATAACACATCTGGACCACCAACACTGAAACACTTTTTTGAGGAAAACTTCTTTTAAATCTTAATACACAGTATTTACACTCCTTTTCTGTTGTATCCTTACTAATAGATTTACAATATCTGGATGAAATAATTAAGTGATTAATAACTGATTAATAATCTGTGGAGAAAGTAAGTAGCTATGTATATATATGAAATAGCTTATGTGAGGATAGTCCCTGGGACCTTCTTCAAAAGTTCACTTTCAATGGAGGATTTATATTGGTCTTTGAAAGGTAGAAAGAAAAATCAGGTTCCTGAAAATAATCAAGATATCTGTTGTTCTAGACTCACGTTGCAACCTCTAACTGTGGCTTTATTCAGATTTAAATGTAATTAGGAGCATAGTTAAGGGTAATATGTGATTTATTAAGTCAATATGTGAGCTACAAGGACCCTTATGTATAATAATTTAGGGAACCCCGATTAATGTTTAGTTTTGCCCAACTCTGCGACCTCATTTGGGTTTCTCTTGTCAAAAATAGTTTCCTTCTCTAGTTCATATTATAGATGAGGAAGCTAAAGTAAATATGGCTAAGCGACTTGCCTAAGATCACCTAACTAGTAAGTGTCTGCAGCCACATTTGAACTCATGAAGATGAGTCTTCCTGAATCCAGGCCAGGCACTCTACCCTTTCTGGTGCCATCTAGCTGCCCCCATTTGAGTTTGATATCACGATTCTAGGGTACTAATTTGGAGCAAAGCAGCAATAGATTAGATTTGTGAGATCTGGGGTACATTGAAGAACAAATGACAAGAATATTTTTAATCTCAGGCTTACAAGTTTGGTATTGAGCCCAAAGGCAGTTTGAGGTAGAGATCTGAGGAAAGTAACATGACATGATATCAATGGAAAGGCTTTATTTATTAGCTTCATTTTACATGAAACAGAGGTAGAAAGTTTAGCTAAAAAGAATTTCAGGAGGAAGTCTCTGGTATTGGGGGCAGAAGGGAATGTGAGGATTAGAATAGACATATAGTTAAGGCAATAAACATTTATTAAGCATAACTGTCAAGCACTGTGCCAAGAACTAAAGATATGAATATAAGCAACAGAAAGTTTCTTCCCTAAAGGAATTTATAATCTAATGGAACTGAAAAGAAAAGCAGGGGGTAGAGGGGTAGGGGTGGAATACAGGAAAGTCACAAGCAGACCTAGGAGGGGAAGGAAGTGTAGCCATCCTAGGTCTTTCACTAAAATGGCCCAGGTAGGAACTCACTAATATAGGAGAAGGAAGCTATAGGTATTTGTAGAAAGATGTTCCAGAATTGAAAAAAACTCCAAATGGTGAGGGAAATTCCTAAGGTGAGAAAATAGTTGAGGAATAGAGATGCAGTCCAATAGATTACAAACAAAGGAGGGCATGGGGAAGAATGAGGTAAATGTGAGGTATTAAAATAGAAATCATAATATTGGCTACATTTTTTTTATTTGCATAACATATGTATGGGTAGTTCTCTGCATTGATCTTTACATAGCTTTCTGTTACAAATTTTACACCCAGTCCCCACCCCTCCCCTAGATGGTAGGAAGTCCACTACACATTAATTATGTTAAAATACTTGACAGATCGAATATATGTATACATATTTCCACACTTATCATTGTTGTGCAAGAAAAATCATATCTACAAGAAAGAAAAATCAGATAAAGGAAACACAATGTAAGCAAACATCAATCAAGAGCATGAAAATGTTATGTTGTGGTCCACATTTCACATCCCTCTCTCTGGGTGTATATGGCTTTCTTCAGTGAACAATTGGAAGTGGTTTGAAACATTTCATTATTGAAGAGAGCCATGTCCATCAGAATTGATCGTCATATGTATTGTTGTTGCCGTGTATAATGATTTCCTGGTTCATTTTGCTCAGCATCAGTTCATGCAAGTCTCTCCAGACCTCTCTGAAATCGTCCTGCTGGTCATTTCTTACAGAACAAAAATATTCCATAACATTCATATACCATAATTTATTCAGCCATTCTCCAATTGATGGGCATCCATTCAGTTTCCAGTTTCTAGCCACTACAAAAAGGGCTGCCACAAACATTCTTGCACATGTGGGTGTTCTTTCCTTCCTTTAAGATTTCTTTGGGATATAAGCCCAATAGAAACACTGCTGGGTCAAAGGGTATGCACAGTTTGATAACTTTTTGAGCATAGCTCCAAATTGCTCTCCAGAATGGTTGGATCCCTTCACAGTTCCACCAACAATGCATTAGTTTCTCAGCCTTCCCACATCCCCTCCAACATTCATCATTAACTTTTCCTGTCATTTTAGCCAATCTGACAGGTGTGTAGTGGTACCTCAGGGTTGTCTTAATTTGCATTTCTCTGATCAATAGTTATTTGGAGCAACTTTTCATATGACTACAAATAGTTTTAATTTCATCCTCTGAAAATTGTCTGTTCATATATCTTTGGCCATCCATCGATTGGAGAATGGCTTGAATTCTTATAAATATGAGACAGTTCTCTATATATTTTAGAGATGAGACCTTTATCAGAACCCTTAAATGTAAAGATGATTTCCCAATTTATTGCTTCCTTCCTAATCTTGACTGCATTGGTTTTGTTTATACAAAAACTTTTTAACTTAATATAGTCAAAATTATCTATCTGGTGTTCAATTAAGAGTTCCAGTTCTTCTTTGGACATAAATTTATTCCATCTCCATAGGTCTGAGAGGTAAACTATATTACGTCCTCTAATTTACTTATAATATCACTCTTTATATCCAGATCATGAACCCATTTAGATCTTATCTTGGTATGTGGTGTTAGATGTGGGTCAAGCCCTAATTTCTTCCACACTAGTTTCCAGTTTAAAAATATGGAACGCTTCACAAATTTGCGTGTCATCCTTGCGCAGGGGCCATGCTAATCTTCTCTGTATCGTTCCAATTTTAGTATATGTGCTGCTGAAGCAAGCACTGATTGGCTACATTTTGAAATTAAAAAAAAAGAATTAGAATAGTTGAGTAAAAGAGATATTTCAAAGTCCATGTAATTCTGTACTATCCCTTAAAGACAATTATCTTGTCCCTTCTGAGTTCCCAAATTTGTGTGATTTGTTATTCAATCAGCAAGAATTTTTATTTTTATTTTATTTTCATAATGATTCACAAATATATTGTATTTGAAGATAACAGCACTAGGGAAAAAAGGAGTTGTGTATAACTCTGTTTTTTGTTATTTTAAAAATCTAAATATTGGATTATCATGATATATTAAAAGAATCAAAGCTTTTGTCCAAGGACATTCTTCTAATCCAAGATAGAAAATTGAAAAAGATGCCATTGGTCCCATTCAAATGACATTAAAAAAACAATATCTGAAAACTCTTACATGACTATATTTGCCATAAACAGTCACAAGGTTTCTCCAGTCAGCTTTTTCTTGACAGGGTAAGCATGTCAAATTATAAATCTTTGGATTTCGTAGAAGTGCTTTTTTCTTTTGACTTAAATATTCTCTTTACTTGTACATTCAAGTACATTTACATCATATCAGTTAGCTATCCATTTGTATAAAAGAATTTCCACTGAGAAATGAATATTAAGCAGTTTAACTATTGTGTCAGGACTGGAGACTTACAGAAATCTTTACAGGTGACTTGACGATTTAGAACAGATTGATAGTTACATCATTATTACATTAATAGAAAAGTAATGGCACAATACCCTGTGGGTACTGATGTCCTTTGTTGAGTGAAGCTTCAGTCATTTGATGTGTCTGCATGATATCCAAAGTTGTATATATTTCCAAATATATGGATATTTACATCATGTAGACAAAATGTCAAATGATTGCTGAACTTTTCACTTTTCATTGAGATGTTTTTTAGCATTATATAGACATTCCACTGGGTTTTTTATTCACAAATTTATTTTTGGGTCTAGTTATCTCAGAATATTAGAAACA
Organism: Myrmecobius fasciatus; assembly: GCA_023553655.1. NCBI lineage: Eukaryota > Metazoa > Chordata > Mammalia > Dasyuromorphia > Myrmecobiidae > Myrmecobius > Myrmecobius fasciatus. The sequence continues at coordinate 283,817 of JAJPUD010000664.1, forward strand.
GGAAATCAGAAATATTTAGCCTTAGTCTTATCATTAATTAGGTGTATGACAGATACTCTTAGCTTCAAGTTCTTAATCTAGGAATTGGACTAAATGATTTCCAAGCTCATAGAATCACATGAAGTGTTGGAAGCAGTTTGAGAGGAAGTCCAATTCTTTGATTTTATAAATGAGGAAACTCAGACCCATAAAATATAAGAGATCTGCTTTATCTGAGAAGGATAATAAAAGTGAGACTTGAACCTAATCCTTTTTTTTTGATTGATTGATTGATTGATTTATTTATTAATACTTTTTATTTGCAAAACATATGTATGGGTAATTCCTAAACATTAACCCTTACAAAGCTTTCTGTTACAAATTTTCCCCCCTACTCCCCACCCCTCCCCTAGATGGCAGGATATCCACTACATGATAATTATGATAGAATACTTAAGAAATCAAATATATGTATAGTTATTGCATCATTTTTTGTGCAGGAGAAATCATATCTACAAGAAAGAATAATCTGATAAAGGAAATACAATGCAAGCAAACCTCAATAGAGAACATGAAAATGTTATGTTGTGATCCACATTTCACATCCCTCTCTCTGGGTGTATATGGCTTTCCTCACCAAACAATTGGAACTGGTTTGAAGCATTTCATTGTTGAAGAGAGTGATGTCCATTAGAACTGATCCTCATATAGTATTGTTGTTGCCGTATACAATGATCTCCTGGTTCTGCTCATCTCACTCAGCATCAGTTCATGCAAGTTTCTCCAGGCTTCTCTGAAATTGTCCTGCTGGTCGTTTCTTACAGAACAATAATATTCCATAACATTCATATACCAAAATTTATTCAGCCACTCTCCAATTGATGGGCATCCATTCAGTTTCCAGTTTCTAGCCACTACAAAAAGAGCTGCCACAAACATTCTTGCACATGTGGGGCCCTTTCCTTCTCTTATGATTTCTTTGGGATATAAGCCCAATAGAAACAACTGCTGGGTCAAAGGGTATGCATAGTTTGATAACTTTTTGAGCATGGCTCCAAATTGCTCTCCAGAATGGCTGGATCCGTTGAACCTAATCCTTTGACTTCACAGTCAAAGCAAAGTCTTTCCACTGACTGCTACCCCTCACACCTTAAAATTTTAATAACTGAATTCTATTTCTACATATAGAACACCAGACTACTCATGTATACTCTACAATGCAACATACAGTTTTCTTTAAAATAATGATAAACAATAATTTACTATTGTCATTTTGGATATGGGATGTTTCTGTCAGTCTTTATAGGAGCTATCATTGAGATCAATTTATTGGATCATCTCTGACATCTGAGATAATCTTAGTCATAATTATATGAGTAGAATAGTAGTTTCAGAAGATGAGAGCTGTGTTGATAAATCAATTCATAAGTATTTAAAATGGGAAGTATAAAATATGAATCCTATTATTATTGAGAGAGAAAAATATATGAAAAATTGTATGTTTTAAGGTAATCAATTTTCTAGTAAAATAAGAGCAGAATAGTGAAAGATTAGCATGTCATAGATGCATTAGGCAATTTTTCTTGTCTTCTGTTTTTCTGGCTTTGCACAAATTGTACTCCATGACTAGAATATACTGTTTCTCATATCTGCCTAATACCATCCCTAGTTTCTTTCTTCACCTCAGCTTCCATCTTTTACATGAGATGTGTCTTTGTTTTCTAAGCTATTCTTATCCCCTCCTCCTTACTTTGTTGTTAGGTTAATGGAATCATAGCACCGCAGAGGCCATTTTTGTCCAACTCCTTTGTTTTATAGATAGTCAAACTGAGAATGAGAGAAGTTAAATGACTTCCAAGGCTAAAGTCTCAAGTTAATAAAAAGTGAGAGGTGAGATTTGAATAGAGGTTCCGACTATTAATATTGTATTTACTTTTCTGTGTACATAGAAAGAGGTAGTATCTCAATTCTGACTTTATAATTTCTATACATATTAGGTACTTAATAAATAATTGTGGAATGAATGATAGATTAAATATATTTGAGTAGGAGTAGAATATAAGTTCCTTGAGGGAAGGAAATGTTTCAACTTTTATTTTTGAATTTTCAAGACCTATTATAATGTCCTATACAAAAGAGATACCTAGTAAGACTTAACTAAGTCAGAATAGCTGGGGTTGAATAAGAGATGTTAGGGATAGGGAACTTCCTGGATGGAGGAGAGGAGAAGGGAAGGCAAAGTTTCAGAAGCTCCTTAGCACTTTATAAATCTTAAAGGTTTGTAATCAAAAGGAGTCATTTTTAGGGCAGACTATATTTTTGTAACCTGTGAACAGATTATTCAGATCACAAATTCAGCAAAGCATCTGTACAATATGAATTTTGCTCTGATATTGCTTTAATTTGCCTATAGCAAATTAAGCAAATTAACATTTCTTGTTGTTAAATCATTTTTTCAGTCTTGTCTGATTTGGGGGGACCCCATTTGGCCATTTCCTGGCAAAGATACTGAATTAGCTTTTACAAATAACAAAAGTGAAGCAAACAGGGTTAAGTGACTTGCTTAGGGTCACTTAAGCAGTAAGTATTTGAGATCAGATTTAAATTCAAGAAATGAAATTTTCTTGATTTCAATCCTGGCATTGTATCCGCTGTGCCACCTAGTTGTACAAATTAGCATTTAACATTTAAAGTTTTATGGTATAAAAATACTAAATCATTGTAATAATATTTTGAGATCTCCTGATGTTTCTGGCATCCACCACTTCATGGTCTTGTAAGGGTTGGTCCATTATTCAAGAAAACAATGCAGTTCTATGGATTTTATTTTATTCTATTTCCTTATTAGCATATTAAAACAACAACCTAGAAGCACCCTAAAAAAGCAAACTCAAAAGCATTGCTGATATGAACTGATGCAACTAAGTAACTTAAGAGTGCTGCAGAGTCTTAACATCCTGATGACATAACAACTCCTTAGAAGGAGGTGATGGAAGTTCATTTCTTGCTTTTCTATTTTTAATTTTTTTGTGTTTATCCTATAATTTAAGTCTCTTAAGTATCTTGTTAGTGTAGATTATCATCAACAGCTTAAGCAGGCATCCACCCTGAGTACTAGATTGTCTACAAAATAGTCCCTGTGAGAATTTGGAACTCTTCCACAAAATAAACTAGACAGGTATCTGTGATGTTGGGTCTCCAGCAGTATCTAGGGAATGGTTCCTTCCTTCTGTTGTGAAAGCATAAAAAGTCCACAACATAGCATTTTCACGCTTTCTATTGATGTTTGCTTGCATATTGTTTTTCTTCTCAGGTTTTTTTTTTCTTTTTTTCTTGTAGATCCGATTTTTCTTGTACAGCAAAATAACTGTATAAATATGTATACATATATTGGATTTGTCATATATTTTAACATAGCTAACATGTATTGGACTACCTGCCATCTAGAGGAGGGGGTGGGGGGAAAGAGAAAAAAAATTTGGAACAGATGGCTTTGCAAGGGTCAATGTTGAAAAATTACCCATGCATATGCTTTGCAAGTAAAAAGCTTTAATTTTTTTAAAAAGCATAAAAAGAGCAGGGTCTCCTGCAGAAGTTGGGAAGAGCTCACTGTGATAGGCCAACCTCAGCTCTAAGAAATGGTTATTTAAAATCTAGCTTCTTTCCTTTGATTTTGAAAAAAGAGTTAAATTCTTTCATTCTATTCTAGATGAAAATCATGACATAATTTTGTTCAGCATTTATGTAATGCAGAACACTTTATAAATATCTTATTTTGCCCTCCTAACAACTGTGGGAGGTAGCTGCTATTCAACAAATGAGTAAACTGAGGCAGAGAGAAGTTAAGTTACTTTCACAGGGACATCTGGCAGCTATCTGAGAATAAAGTGAATTAAGTATTTTTAATACTAGATCCAGCACTTTGGTTACTTTACTCCCCAGCTGCATCCTACCTAGATCAATGAATGAATAAAACAACAAGTATTTATTGTGTCTTCCATGTGCCAGGCATTACGTGAGGTACTGGGGATATGAAGACAATAAATGAAACAACCTCTGCTTTTGAGAAGTAAACATTGTAATGGAATATATAAAATACATATGGGGAAAAGGGAGAGAAAGCCCATTTTGTGGTTATTTTGCAAGGATTACATCATCTTCACTAAACATCTAAAACTATATAAAGTAAATCAAGTCTTCAGCATGTTTTCTAAATGCAGATGCAAAATATGATTGCTATGAATTAAACTGCAAAAAGCCTATTTGTTCATTTTTTTTCATTTGTCCCTTCTTTTCTGCTTTAAAAAATACTTTATTCAAACCCAAAGCTGTATTTAGGAATTTTTATGTCTCAGTTAATTATTTCAAACTTCCCTGGGAGACACTGGCCTTGAGGTTGGAGAGGAGGGAAGACAAAGAGAAATCTCACTCCATTCTATCATCTGGTAGCTTCTTATTTGAACTAATTATTATCGACAATTAGCTGTTCAGCTCTGTTCTCTCTGTTTCAGAAAGACTATCAGCACCTTTGAAATCTAGGTTCTGGGAAAAAACTTCAATAACTCTATTCTAATTATTTATATATATATATATATATATATATATATATGTATATATATATATATATATATATTCTATCACAGTAGGACACTGAATTTTTTTTAATTGATTGATTTGTCAAATCTACTTGTGCAAGAAAATTGCTTCAAATATAAGGATAATAGAAGCTAGAGGCATTTGAAGAAGCTATAATGAAAATATTGCTGTTCCGATTTCCTCAGAAGTTTAAGACAATTTACTTTGAAATTGATGAAACAAAGCTCTATCTTTGCAATAAGGAGCAAGAGCCTGCCACCCATCAATTATATTGTAAATGATCTTTCTTGTTGAAATGAGTCAGAGAGCCAATTTCAGATTTACATCCAAATAAACAGAAGGCATATGTTTAAAACAGAGAAATTTTAGGGGGTTCCTTGGCCCCACTGTTGTTATGAAATTAAAAAAAAAATTGATAAAAGGAGGAAAAATGTATCTCTTAAAGAGCCTGTAAAACTACATGAGGTTAAGCCATTACAAAGGCACATGGTCTTCATTTCACATTCCTAACTTTACTTTTGTTGCTTTGTACCCTTCCTGTTCTTTAAGACTTTTCACTGATTGGTATATATTGAAAGATGAAAAGAAAATTTAAAAAAGGAATGTTTTATTTTAAAAAGGGCTTCTACAGAATATCAATAAAATTTGAGGCTTATTTGTTTTAAGAAAAATTGTAATTTTGAATGAATGTTTAGACACTAATATGAAAATGGTATTCATTGGTATCATAAGTATTAAGACAACTGATTTAAAGAACAAAGTAGATTTGAATTTGGGACCAGTGGCTTAATTTTTGAAAATGATGTTTCTTATTAAAATTGTTTCTGTGATTATAAAAATTAATTGCCATGGTTTTCATTTGAACACTAAAAACAGACCACAGATAGTTTAAATCACAAAATTTTCCAAGTTTCTGCAATATCTGTAGTAGGTATAAATAAATGCTGAAGGGGGACGGGAAAGACTCAAGTTGTTAATTATTACCAAACAAAATGGTGTATCAGAAGAATTATGAAAGCTTTCAGGAAACTGATGAGAGACATGCATAATGGCAGAAAGTGAGCAACTAAAACAATTTCTTCCTTCAGTTTGTCAGTATTCAATTTTTGGACTGCAATAGAGTGTCAAGACACAAACACACATACACATCTCATTATGAAACTGATCTAGTAAATTCCTTCAAGTGGAAAAGGACACAGACACAGATGGCCTCCCTTACTAATTTCTGTAATCCCATTGATCCAATTAACTCAACCTTCACTATTATTTAGCAGATCAGAAGTTATCTTGAAACCCTAAGAGAAAATCCAACAGTTCCGTTTAACCTCCTTTGAGGGCTTAAAAGTCAAACACGGAATGTGTTGATCAGAGAGTTAACCATATAACCACACTCTCATGAATTTCTGGCAATCCCCATGTCTTGGCAGATTTGCTTTTCTTTCATGATTCCAGTAAATTTTCAGAATTGAGTGGGGGAAGAACTCTCAGAAGATTGAGTTTGCCAAGTTTAGTTCAGTTGAGAGAATGTGATTTAGGAGATTATATAAAATTCTGGCAATGAAGGATGGGTGGGAACTTGAGAGACCTTAGTCTATAAAGCAGGACTTCAGTAAATTCATCTCATTTGGAGAGGTCTTATCCATTGATAAGATCTTTTACATAGCTAATCCATTTACATCATCATTTAGGATTTTTGGGTTTTTAAAAAAATATTTAGCAAAATAATTCACATTTACATAATATCTAACAATGAACTTTTCCCACAACAACTCTATCAAGCAGATAGCACACATGTAATTATCTCCATTTTACAGATGAAGAAATGGAAGCTCAGAGAGGTTAAATACCTTATGCATGGATATATAGCTAGTTAATGTTAGAGTCAGGATTTGAACTCCCATCTCAGGATAAGTTAAATAATACTGGTTCTTCTATGCCACACTGCTTATGAATTAGGATTTCATAATTATACCTTAGATTGTTCATGATATGTAATCTTTCCAAGTTAAAAAAAGCAAATGTATTAAAATTATGTCATTAAGGTAAATTGAGTTTAAAAATGAAAGAAAATAAAATGAGAACGATGATTTTTTTTTAAAGTCCAAAATGCAAAGTTCCTTATCTGCCCATGGGAAAACATGATAAATGTTTATTTTCACACACCAGAAATTTCAATGAACCCTCTCCTAATTTACTAGAATCTTTGATTAAATGAAGCTATGTTTTCCCCAATTTTTTAGGAGGGAGGGTAATCATTAAAAAACATATAAAGATATAAATCATTAAAAACAGATTATATGTGCTTAATAAATGCTTATTGACTGACAAAGGTATATATGTATACATACAGATATAGAATACTTTTATGTACAAACATAATATACATATAAGTGTATATATATGTATCTACACTTGTAGATACATACACATACATATATGTATGTATATATATATATGTATATATATACATAAAAACAATAAGCTTCCAGGGTATTTTGTAGGTTCAGTATAATTTCAGCCCTGATCATTATACCTTAAACAGAGTAATATGCAAAATAAATATTATCATGCTGCCCCTGCCAACACTTACTGAAGGAGTCTAGGGAGTTTTTTTTTTTTTTAAAGATTTGATTACATTGAATATGCTAAACTCAGGAAATATGAGGTGATAGATGGAGAATCATGACCTGTGTTCAAGTCCTTTCTATGATGCATACCAGGAGCTAGCAGTGTGAGCACTGGCAAATCACTTAACCCCAAAGTGGATCAGGCAGATAGTGGAGTATGTTGAAAAGACAAGTTATCTGTCTCTGTAGTAATTTTGTAGAAGCGGAGGAAAACTTGAATCACAGCTCCACCAGTGAAATCACAGAACATCTTTCCCTCCACAACCCACCATGCATAAAGTATTTATTAAGGCAGTATATTGAGCTAAAATATTTGTGAATAAATTTTAGTGACAAAGGTTATAACAAAAGCAACAAAATTTTAATTAACCTTTAATAAATTAGAAAATAAGAGTTAATTAATCAGAACACCCCAATTTCTGTACAATCTGGAGTAGAGATTTTTCTCTGAGGCAGGGATTTTTTCTTCCTATGATTGACTTTGAAAAAAATTCATTGAATTAGAGAATCATAATATTCCTAAAAAAGGAAGTATAATTAAGAAAACTCCTAAAGGGGCAGCTAGGTGGCTAGAGAACCAGCCCTGAAGTCAGGAGGACCTGAGTTTAAATTTGTTTTCAAACACTTAACATTCCCTAGCTGTGTGATCCTGGGCAAGTCACTTAACCTCAATTGCCTCAGCAAAAAGCAAAAAAAAAAAAAAAGAAAAAGAAAAAGAAAAAGAAAAAAAGAAAAATCCTAAACTCTAATTTTTGTCATATTTGAAATTAGAGCTGATACAATAGTGTAATAGCACTATGAAGGTAGATTCAGAGTTTTGTTGTAAGATATTATAGAACAAATAGATAAATTATATAAGATTCTCTCTATGGTACTTATAAAATGAATATTATTCCCAATTAGTTAAATTCTAATTAGATACAACTTTTGTTTCTTTTCAAGGCTCTCTATTGAGATCTTTCTTCTCTAATTGCTTCACTGTCATTATGCAGTGGTGTTGTCTTTCATGCTCTAACAGAACCAATTACACAATGTACTAAATATTAATCTAGGTTCAAAATGTAAAGACGTTCCGATTAGTGCTCTAAACAGTAATTTAAACAACTTGAGAAATAAATGTTAGCAGTTTCCCTTTTCTAGAAGAACCAAGTTTGCCAGTCCACCATTGGCAAGTAACAACCTGAATCTATTTTGTCAGAGTATATTTGGTATCTTGTTGATTTGGTTAGCTCTGGAGTATTTATATTTTAAAATGAATTAACTAATGACTACTTTGGTAGAGATAATTATATATCTCCTTAGAAAACACTGATAACATGGAGTGACATATTAGCTTTCATAGCTTTTCATACCCAAATTTTGGTGATGAAAGTCTTTATCCCATTACCTGAACAAAGTCGAATAATCACCCATTGTCAACAGCTAGAAATGAAGGCAAGGGAAAGAAAGGAAGTAACAGGTCTCATTTATGGGTTTCCAGATTGAGAACAGAAGGAGCTTTAGAGATTATTTAGGCCAACATTCTGATTTTATAGATAAGGAAACTGAGTCTCAGAGAGTTAGATGATTTGTCCAAAGTCATCTGCACAATTAATACATACTGAAATGTTCAGCATCTTAGAAATGATACAAGAAAAATAGCCAAGATATAGTAAAGTACTGGTTTTGGTGAAGGAAGACTTAAGTTTGAGTCTTACCACAATTACTAGTTGAAAAAGTCACTCAATGTCTCTGAGACTTTGCTTCTTCCTCTGTAGATATTACTAGGTGAATAAAGAATTGGAACTGGAGTCTAGCTAGACAGACCTGAATTCAAATCTTGATCCATACACATAACCAGCTGTATGACCTTGAGCAAAGCACTTAATGTCAATTTCTTCATCTGTAAAATAGGGATCATAATATCATCCACCTTATGAAGATATGAAGGTAATTTTTGCAAAGAGCTTTGAAAATCTAAGAAGTTATATAATTACTCGATATTAATAACTAACATTGTATCTACTAAGCACTGTATTAAGTGCTTAAATTTAACTACTGTGATTTAATGAATAATTAGCATTTATACAATATCTAAAGGTTTCCAAAGTGTTTTATAAATACTGTATCATTTTATCTTCAAAACAACCCTGGGAGACAGGTGATATTATTATCTCTATTTTGATTTACTAAGAGTCAGGAAGCTAGTAAAGATCTGAAACAGGATTTGAATTCAGATCTTCCTATTTCCATGGCCAGCACCAGAAGAATTTTTAGAAATCACTTAATTTACTCCTCATCAGACAGATTAGGTCCAAAAATGTCAAGTGACTTTCTAAAGGTCATATAGGTAAGTAAAAAGCAGAACTATGATTTGAACTCAACTATTGACCAATTCACAATCATGGTGAGAGTTTCCTATATTAATGAAATCTCAGACCAGACAAAAAAATAAATATAATTTGTACATAACTGTGTCTTATCATGGTATGCTTGTCACTTTAGAAATAGAAGTTGTACTCTGAGGTATCACTACACAGCTCTCAGACTGGCTAAGATGACAGGAAAAAGTAATAACAAATGTTGTAGGGGATGTGGGAAAATTGGGACACTAATGCATTACTGGTGAAGTTGTGAAATGATTCAGCTATTCTGGAGGGCAATTTTGAACTATGCTCAAAGGAAATATCCTTTCATTTAGCAATGTCTCTATTGTATCTGTATCCCAAAGAGATCATAAAAGAAGGAGAAAGGACCCACATGTGTAAAAGTGTTTGTAGCAATCCTTTTGATAGGGTCAAAGAACTGAAAAGCGAGTGGAAGCCCATCCGTAGGTGAATGACTGAATAAGTTATGGTATATAAATGTAATGGAATATTATTGTTCTATAAGAAATGATGAACAGAAATTCAGAAAAGCCTGGAAAGACCTACATGAATTAATGTTGAGTGAAGTGAGCAAAATCAAGAGAACGTTGTATACAGTGACAAGAAGATTATGTGATGATCAACTATGATGGACTTGGCTCTTTCAAGCAATGCAGTGATTCAAGGCCATTCCAGTAGACTTGGGATGGAAAATGCCATCAGCATCCAGAGAAAGAACTATGGAGACTGAATGTGAATAAAAGCATAGTATTTTCACCTTTTGTTATTGTTGCTGTGGTTTGTTTGCTTTTTTTCCCCTTTTGATCTGATTTTTCTTGCACATGACAAATATGAAAACATGTTTAAAAGAATTGCACACATTTAACCTAAAAAAAGAAATATAAATTGTAAAATTCTTCATAAACTATGTCTTGTGATAAGGACTAGTATTAAGAAAGAATAATACTGAGGTAATGGTTCAGTTAATTAATCATGGTCATATGTTAGGCCCTTTAGATTTGGAGCACTGGAACACTGGAGACTTAGTATATGTATCCTTTTAAAATTAAGTTAATATTTCTTTATTTCTTTTTTAGCCTGATTTCAAACAGAAATGGAAATAGAATGATTTGATAGTAGTAAAACTAAGGCTTTCTTGATGTTTGAAAATCTCTTATTATAAAATTTTTAACTATAAAAAATTTGTATATTTCTTATACTTTTCAAATAACCTGAACTTTTGAAAGTCCCAAATTTAAAATTCTTTTCAGTTTAAGGAATTATCATTTCAAAACCTGGCAAGCATCTGAATTTTGGAGAATCAAACCATGACTGGACATTTTGGAAAGAAAGTGTTGCATACTTAATACATATTCAGCCTTATTCTTCCTTTGCAGTTTCCAAAATATTAATCAGCTCTCAGACTGAGCAAATAAGTGTTTCTTTGGCAAATCAGATTGACAAAATGATTCTCATTGGCACATTCAGAGACAGAAGTTGCAAATCTTTTGAATATATATAGGAATATAACACTGCTTTGAGGCATTCATCTCTATCAATAAGAAGGGAGTGAAGAAAACATAATTCTAACCCTCTAGAGAACAAATATAAAATTCTCTTTGACTTTTAAAATCGCTCTATTAAGCTGATGTTTTCTCATCATTCCAGTTTTCTTAAACCTTACTCTCCTTTAATTGTTCTGTGATCCAGTGATTGGATTCTTTGCTGTCCTTTGCACAAAACATTCTATCTCAGATTCCATGAATTTTCACTGTTTATACTCCATGCCTGGATATTCTCGCTCTCCTCATCTGTGCCTTCTGGCTTCTTTCATGTCTCAGGTAAAATTCTACAACCCACTTTTTTGCCAGAAGCCATTCTCAGTCCTTCTTAATCTTAATGCCTTGCTTTTGAGAGACATCTTTTTTTTTTCTTTATATATGGGTCTTTGCCCATTGTTTTCTTCCATAAGACTGTGAACTGCTTGAGGACAGAGGCTGTTTTTGCCTTTCCTTTGTACTCTAAACATTTAGCATAGTGCCTGGCACTTAGTAAACAATTAATGCTTGTTAATTTGACCATTAGGTTGGTATTAAAGGGTAAATACCAACTACTGAATTTATTGTAGCCTTACCCAGGACCAAACTGCAGATAATCCACCATGTCTTCGTTGGTGCATTCAGTTGCTTTATTAATAACTGATTCATTTTATCAAACCCCTGACTTGTTAAAAATGTAGATAAAAGCTGACTTGTTTTTCAGAATACTGTTGGGTTTATAGTAATTTAAAAATATCACACACAAAATGTTGACAGAGTTTTTATCTTGAAAACAATCCCTTGTCTTGGTTAGCTCCAATACCTATCTCTTCCTATAAGCTCTACGCTCTTTCCCTACTCCCAGAAAATTTGACAGATTGCTGGTTACTTACCTGAATATTGCTTCTTCAGTCCTGTTAACCAGATCCTCATTCTCACAAGCAGGCCTAGGTCAGCAATGGATCTGAATGACCTGTTACAACCAACCTATGGGGAAACAGAGTAAATAACTAAATTACCTGCTACCATCATCCAGATCCAAAGATTAGTTGAATCATATAGCATCAAATTATATTTGACCTTCTCCTCCTAATAGAGACCACACATAATTTAGAGCTGCAAGGTATTTAAGAGACTTAATCCAAACCTTCTTATTTTACAGAAGTGGAAAACAAAGCCCAAATAGGTTTTGATTTGCATAGATTCACAGAAACAGTAAATACCAGAGCCAGGATTCAAACCCTAGGCTTTTGATCTAATAATTTGCTCTTTGGCTTTAAAAATTGCCTTACAGAATTCTAGCTTTCCCATTCCATCAACAACCCATGAATTTTGATGTCTTGTGTAACCCTTCCCTGTGACCCAGTCTATATTCTGGCTTAGACTCACTTAGTTCCTCATTGTTCTGTCTCTTTCCTAATATTCTCTTTCCCCCAACCCAGTGATAAGAAGCTATATTATCACCTCATTATCCATTGATCAGAGGCTGTGGAGAAAGGGATACTATATCTAGAGTCTTACCTTCCCTCACTTCATTTTGCTTCTCACCCCTCCTTTCTTTTCCCCATTCTTGCATAGAAAAACATTCTTCCTTGGAATTCCCCAATTCTAGCACTCCAGTCAGACTTTCCTATATAGTAAATAGCTTAAGTAGACACATTAAGTTTGATGCTCCATTACTGCCCATTTGCTCCCAGTTTTGATGCCAGTTTGGCAGCCTGCTAGCTATGTACATCCAGAATGCTAGGTTCCCCTTCTCCTTCCCCTAGTCCTCTCCCCCTACAGCCTTATCAGTATAGCTAGGTCATAAGTAGCAAAGAAGAAAGGAGATTTTAGTTAAATAGAATAATTAGGTTCAAAAAAGGTAAACTATTGAAAGAAGTTGGAAATAACCTCCTTAACAATATACCCTCATGATACAAATGGATCAAAACGATTTCTTTCACTCCAGGATGCATTAAAAAGATAAAGTTTTAATTCTGTAGATGCAGCATAAACCTAAAGAATTACAGAAAAATAATTTAATGAAGCCATCAAAAACAAAACAAAACAAAAAAATCTTGCCTGCAGGAGGATCATTAATTCCTCCTTATCAGCCTATGAGCCAAAGAAATAGACAGTAGTAAAAAAAAAAAAAGAAAAGAAAACCTGAGAGAAAATTCCATTGACTCAGGTTTTCTTCAAGAAATAAAATTTTGTGGAAGGAGGATTGGAATGGGAAGAGTCATAGTAGAGTATGTATCCTCAAATTGAGATGCAACCAAAGAAGAGTCTCAGGATACTTCATACCTTTAACTGCCTGCTCTTTGAATTTAATACCTGAAAAGAAGTAACAAAAAAACTATAATCAATCCAGCTGAAAGCTAACTGTTTTCCTGACTGAGATAGTTAACTTAGTTGGACTTATCTTTAAAGGCTTAGTTTTCATTTGGTCTAAGAGGAAAAATGCATTAATTTGATTAATTTCATTGACCCTGAAATGGTTTTGATAGTGTCACCAAGATATCATTTTTCAGTCAAGCTGTTTGGCATAACAAAAGCTCCTTGAGAACAGAACTAGTTCTGGTTTGTTTGTTTACTCATGTATTTTCTTTATTTATCTATCTCCTATCTTTTGATTTATTTACTCATTTACTTATCATCTACTTACTCATTTTTTAATTTATGCATTCATTTTTATTTCTTCATTCATATCTCTAGTGTCTAGGACTTTTTTTTAATAAACAAGTGTTTAAAAACATCAAATTGTTGAATTGATATAGATCCAAGATGTCATACAATATTTTATTTTTTATCAACATTTACAACTTGCTTAAGAGAGTGAATTCTGTCGTGTATCTCATGTTAGTATTTTAGGACTGAGTAGAAGGTAAATGATAATAATGGGTCACATCCGTTGTTGCCTGTTGTGTAGTAATTTCAGTCATGTTAGCCTCTTCATGACCCTGTTTTAGAGTTTTCTTGGCAAAGATAATGAATAATTTGCCATTTCCTTTTCCAGCTCATTTTACAATTTAGGAAACTGAGGCGATTGGGGTTAAATGATCTGCCCAGAATCACACAACTAGTTAAGTGTTTGAAGCCAGATTTGAACTAAGGAATATGTCTTCTTGACTCCTAGTCTAGGACTCTCTCCATTGCACCACCTAGGTCACATTTGTAATATTTTAAAGTTTGCAAAATACTTTATTGTCTCATTGAATCACCTCATCAGTCCTTTGAGATAGATCCAACCTATTTTACAAATGAGCAAACAAAAACTTAAAAAAGTTAAACTACTTGTTTGTTCTGTTCATATAAGTAGCAAGAAAAACTCACGGATAGAAATTTTAAAAATTTTATTACTTTATTGGTTATACAGTTGAAACACTTTCAAATATTTACAAAATTGCATTCAGTATTAATGGCAAGTAAATGTGCTAAAATTACTTTGAAGTTTCATATAATTTAGCTATCTATATTAGTAGTAATTACTTCATTTTTTTACAATTAATATTTTATATGAGCTTTCTAGTATTTTTCTAAGATATAATACTTTGTTTACAGAATAACTTTTTTGCCTATTCTAACTATATCTTTAAAAATTCAAGTACTTTCTTATTTTAATCCAAAGTGGGTCTTTTATTGAGATATCAAAGAATTGATTATAACTACCTGTTATAACTGTTAAAGTGACAGTCATTTGGAAGTTGCAAAGCACTATGTGCTTATATATAAAAGATAATAATATAATGCAATATATAAAAGCATAATACAAAGTAATATACATAACAAAATATATGAGTAATACGTAACATATCAATATTATATTATATATATATATATGGAGGGGGAGGATATATAATCTCTTTGGATATCTTTTGGATATAATCTCATTGTGCAAAACAGAATGTTAGGTAATTTAGGAAAGTAGTAAGTGGTATAAGCTATATTCCTTGCTCTTAAGGATTTTTTAAAATTATAATGGAGAGTTAAGTTACATTATAGTTTTACAGATATTTAACAATACCAGACAGAACTAAAGACAAGATATTGATAATAAACTTTAAAACAGGTTAAGGAAATGTTTCTGGAATTAGGGGATTTGAGTTCCAATATGCCTTCTGATGTTTGCTACCTGTGTGACTTTGGATCAGTCACTTAGCCCCTTGAGTAGTTCCCTCACCTGTGAAATAAGTGGGTTATGTTAGATGGTTTCTGAAGTCCCTTTTTACTCCAGATCTTTGAACATAAGATTACTATAGTAAAATCCTATTCTAATGTCTCCTGGTGGAATGAAGGTGATATTAGATTCTGTCAGAATCTCTCAAGCTGAAATAGACTTGGAGTGGGGCCTGGTTGTGGATTCTTGTCTGAAGACAAAGTTCAGAGAGGTTCATTGGCAGAGGGTTAGCCAATAGGTGATGATTTGATTTTGTCTGGTTTTTGGCAGGAGGATAGTGTATTGGTTCATGGAACTAGCTTTTAAGGTTGGTGGAGGAGTTATGCTTGACATTGAGAGAGGGAACACCTCATATGGATGAAATCATAGATTTCTGAAGTATTAAAAAAGACACCAATAACTCTAGGAATCCAGAACTAAGAAAACAACATTACCTTTATTTTACAGTACTAAGGAAGGGCTTCAGAGAAAACAGGTTTAAAGAGAACTGAAGTAAAAAGGGATTAGGAGAGGTGAGGGTAGTCTTGATAGAGCAAATGGCCAAAGCTGTAACTAGGGTGAGATAACCAGAACATTATTTTACAGCACCAAAATTTAGAGATTAAAACCTACAGCACCAAAATTTAGAAATTAAAACCATTTTAAATACTGATTTCAAAAAATTGTTTAATTGAAAATTTTTTTACATTCACATTTTGAAAGCATTTGATTTCTATATAGAAATAACTGATCTTAACAAAAATAGGTAACATTAGAATTTATCAGATGGTGCATTTCCTCTAGCACACAATTGCCTAGGTCAAGGCTTCTTAAACTTTTTTCAATCATAAATTTTTACGTGACCCCACGATATAAAATAGGTATACAAATCAAATGTTTACTGATAATAAATCATAATTTCATGACCTACATATTCAGTTACGAGATCCCAGATAGGGTAATGAACCACTCTTTAAGATGGTGGGCTCTAGATGAGTACTATCTGGTTTCCCTTGCTCTTACACAAGATAGCTTCCTATCAGCAGCTTGACTATTGTTCCAGGTGATTCTAGTCTCTCCCCATTGGGCTGAGGTATTATCTCTTCAGATGAAATTTCCTTAATTTTTTTTCCTATATTTTCATGTTGTTTAGTTTTTTAAAAAATGCATTATGGATGCTTATCACAGGTGCTTTTTCTTATTACTTGCCCTGGGAACCAAAATTTCTAGTTCTGGCTCTAGGAATGGCATGAGCCATAACTTTGAAGCAAGAAAAAATAAGATATGTTTAAGGAATGATGAGTGCTATGTGGAATATGAGGTTTGAATAAGGATGTAGTGGAAGATAAGCATGAAAAGAATATTTTGGGGACAGATTATGCAGAGTTTTGATTCCTTCATTAAGAGTTTGGATTTTTTTTTTTTTTTGATAGTAGGGGATCCTTTAAAGTTTTCAGGAACTATTTTTAGAAGGTCATTATAGTGGTAGTATGCAGCATAGGATGGAAAAAAGAAGGGCTGGATATCCTTTTTATTTTATAGAGCACTATGGTTTAGTAGAAATTATTCCGGGTTCTCTTTCTGTCTCTACATCACTGAATGACAAGCAAGCCTCATTGTCTCAACTTTTTAAACTATAAAATGAGGGAGATGAACTAGAAGATATCTAAGGTCTATTCAAACAGTGATTCCTTTAGAATCATCCATTTAATGGATTAAGCAAAGAAATGCTATTTAGATAATACAGAAAAGCTCTATCCATTCCTTCAGTCCACTGTTCCCAGGTCTGTGTTATCTCCTATATTAGAATTAGATTCCTAAATGACAAAGACTGTCTTCCCTTTTGTTTTTAATTCCCAACACATCAATGATTAGCATAGCACAGCACAGTTCTTGGCACAATGAGAATACTTAATAAAAATTTATTCATTCATTCTTCTTCTCTTCCCTCTTTCTCTCTGTTTCCTTCTTTCTCTTCCTTCCTCTTTCCCTCTCTCTCTCCCACCCTCCCTCCCTCTATTTCTTCCTCCCTTCTTTCCTTTCTTCTTACCTTCCTTTCTTCCTTTCTTTTCTTCTTTCTTCCATTCCTCTTAATCTTAGAAGCAACATGTAAATGTTATATAGGCATAAAGGACAACGTATATTTTATGTCATTATCTAGCAATCTCACTTGATCCTCATTTCAATTCTATTTTTAAAAAATCAAATTTTTCTCTCCTGTGGGACTCTAAATAAGCTTCCTTTTTTCCCTTTAAATTGTATATTGCCTGCCTGTAATTTATAAGTAATTAGTCCATCAGACTAGTCTGCCTAATTAATTTTTTGTCTTTGATAGACATTAAATAACCATATTTATTTTAGCAGATAACCCAGACATATGATTAGTGCTGTTAAGGGAATAATTATTATTTCAAAGCATTTTCCTAACTGGCATCCTATATCTTTTCAGCTGGACATAATTTTATATCTTTTGCTAAAGCATTAAGTAACAATGAAGAAGGCTTTAGGATGGGATGAAGAGAAAATTAGGACTCTCTAATTAAGTTAGTCTTAGGTGTGCTGTTTTCTAGGATTAGTTATAATTGTATCTCTATCTAGTACCACTTATGATATTATTTCTTTCTTAGTTATCCTGGATATTGAAACTTTCTTACATTTATAATATATATAAACTTTTAATCAACTCCTATTAGTAATCCATAAATTCAAGTTGTCCATACCCTGTGGAGGTTTCTTTTTTCTTACTGGTTTGAAGGTAATTTATTTGACATATTTTAAATTATCACAGACAATTCAGATATTTTAAACATATATTTAGACAATTTACATTGTGTAAATGTTTGTGGCAGACCAGTATACCTTGAGGTAAAATATCATTAGTCATGATTTTTACGAATTGTTATGAATTAAATGAGTTGATTTTTTGTCTCCATGTATGAATTTGTTCACACTGATAACCCATCTTGGAATGCAGTGTGTCACACTAGGAAGAACATTGGCTCTGGAGTCAGAGGATCTGAATTCAAATCCTGCCCTTATTCTGTCTATGTGACCTTAAACAAATTGATTAATAACTCTGGGTATCATTTTCAACATCAGTCAAATGAAAAGGTTGCACATATGAGGAACTTTTGAACTCTAGATTTATGATTTATGATCAATGTGTTGTATCACATTGCTGTATATGCTTATCACAATTGGGATAGAAAAAAAATCAATCAACATACATACATATATATATATATGTAAGATTTAGCTAAACTGCACCAAAACTTTTGGGACATTGCATGCATGTGTGTGCATGTGTATGTGTGTATGCATGTGCCCATGTGCTCACATGCATGTAAAACAAAATCACAAAGTATTATGACTTGAATTTTTTAAAATGTAATAACTCCTCAAAAACACAAATATAATCCTTTAAGATGGGCTGAGACTTCAAACACAAAAGACTATGATTATTCTGAGAACTAAATTCTGACATCCCCTCTGATTTTCTTAGTCTTTCATTTCCCACAATGAGCAAACAGGTTTGGCATGGTTGATATGGCATGAAACATCTACTTAAGAGTTCAAAAAACTGAGTTCTGAGTGCATATCATACAAAAATACATGTGATATGTGACAATCTCTCTGGCTTCTTAAGTTTTGTTATAATTGTTTAAAGCATGCTAATTTACATGGCCATCTTAGGAAATAGAACTAATATTGAAATATTTTTACATCATGATAATTTCTGGAAATACCCTTCCATATTTTCATTCTCCATAATCCCTTTCCTGAAATGAATTCCATAAAGAAAAAGGTAGCAAAACTCAATATAAATGCATTTTATAATGTATCTCTATCTATGTACTCATTTTATTCATTATTTTGGACTGTTTGCTTTTCAGTTATTTAGACTTCAATTTTCTTTCAGCTTATGTTGCTGTGAGTACTGTTTATACTGTTGAGGGTCTGCTAATTTCACTCTGTATCAATTCAAGTGCTCTGAATTTTATCATATTTTCTTCTCATTAATGTTCCATTAATCTAATTTATCAGCCTATTCCTGAAAACAATGAAAATCCATTATGTTCCTATTTGTTATTTTAAAAAGATACTATTTTGGCATATATATGATATGTGATAAAAGAAGATCTTTTGATCTCCTTGGAGGTACATGGCCTAGCCATACATTTTGAAGGCAAAGATTAGAAATAGACAAAATATTTTTAAAGGAGAAGATCCAAGTATAAAGGCTCAAGGATAAAGGATCCCTAGAAACCCATCTTCCTTTTCTTACCCTAAATCAGAAAACACATTTCTATAAGCAAGACTCCCTACTCCATTTATAAAAAATATAATGGTATAATTTGAAAGTAAAGATCTTTGCTGGTAATGCTTAGCTATAACACAGATTAAGTGCTTAATATTTGGTATTATAATAATATTATTATCATATATATTATGTGTATTGTATATTAATATATAATAACAATAATAAGTATTTGGCTAATAAAGAACACATTCAATTGTGTGTTAGTCTTTTTGGAGAGGCAGGTAAAACTAGCTGAATGATATTTAAGTGTGTATTTTTCATCAATATTCACTCTTTTAATGAATATTTTATCAATGTCAATAGAATTCTCTTTCCCTCTGAGACCAGAAGCGTGCTTTTGGGCTCAGTCAATTCCTTCTTGAGAACCAAGAATAATGAATACCTTTTAATGCCTTGATATTTTCCCACAGTTCATAATTATTATTATTATTTTTTATTCCTATGTAGAAGACCAACTGTTGTAAGCAACTTCTCCCAGGGTGGGTCATAATCTTTTCAATGTCCCCCAACCTAGTTATTCATGTATGGGTTGTTATGGAATAGAACTTCATTTACCTCCACATGTGTTATTCTTCCTCCTACATTAAGTAAAACAAAATTCTTTTGCTGTACTAATGAAATGAGTCTTCTTACTTCTCTGTGACCTAAAATAGTTTGTTCCCAAAAATTTACTTGAAGCAATTAAATTATGAGTCAAACATGCATTCAAGGCTTCACACACCCAGTTGTGTCTTGAATCAGATTAAAATGTAATTGGGAAATAATTAACAAAATAAAGGAAAATACAATAGACTATATAGATAGGGTTTTCTCTGTTAGTATGTGACCTGCAGGGTTTAGTGACCTCTATTTCTATATGAGTTTGACACCAGTCTAAGGGATTTAGAATCACACAAACATATAAGGATATCATTGTTTGTAAATGCTGGCAATAAAAAAAAAGTGATATACAAATATGTGTATATTCTATCTCTATATATACATATGTATATATACACACAGATACAAACATTCACACATTTGCATACATATTTATCATAAATAGGTGCATGGACAATTAGGACAATGAAAATGAATGACAGAGAAGGCAGAGGTAATCAACTTTACTTGATCTTATTTTTCTGTCTTGAGAAATCTTTGAACTGACAAGAGCAGACCAAATATGGAAAATGAGGAGTTGATAAATAGAGTAAGAAAATATCATGCTTCCCTTTTCTTAAATCAAACCATCTGATCCAGATAAACTATATTTTAAGGTACTGAAAGAGATGGAAGATGTGATGCTAAGCCACTGTGACAGCAGATTAGAGGAAAGGAACTGTGAGATTGGAGATTGGAAATGGCAACTATGTGGTATATTGGATAGGATGCTAGCCCTGAAGTCAGGAAAAACTGAGTTCAAATGTGGTGTCAGACACTTAATAGCTATGTGATCCTAGGCAAGTTGCTTCTCTTTCTGCCTCAGTTTGCTCATCTGTAAAATGAAAATAACAAATAGCATCTAAGTCAAAGGATTGTTAAGAAGATAATATGTTAATATGTATAAACTGTGAGCAAAGTCCTACATAAATTTTAGCTATTAGGAATAATAATAATAACTAGTAAATGTTGTACTGAAGTGTCAAGCAGAGGATGGATAAGCTCTTATTAGGTTTTTCATAGGATTCCTTCATTAAGAATTGTTGTACTAGATGCCTTATGTCTTTTTTTTTTTTTGTGGACTAGATATTTTCCACGCTTAGTCCAATTCTATGGAATATAGAATTAGAGCCCAATGTAGGCAAATATTAGACAACATAACTTTTTTCTTCTTCTATCTTTTGTCCTCTTCATCTGAAAAGTCTGCATCTTTTATACCAATAGAACATTTGATACATTAAAAAGCTTTTTAATTGATTGACCAACTCTATAAATATCTACAGAGTGTCTAGAATTTGCAAAGTGCTACACTGTGGTGAATTAAAGAATAAAATACAAACAAACCTTGACCTCATGAAACAGTTAAGTAAGAGAGATAAGATGTGTGCACAAATAATTATATTGATAGTGTAATATCAATATATTATAAGAACAAGATAAAGTACTATGAAAGAGACAGAGAGAGTGAGACAGCAAGAGAGAACTTGCTTCTGGATTATAAATGATTGTTGACAGATTTCTTCTGAGTGAGTTCAGGCAATCATACCATGTAAGAGATGGTATTTAATTCAACTCAATCAACATATATTAATTGTCTACTATATGCAAAAAGACACCAAGATCATCCACTGAGTTTTGTCTTGCCTAGACTTCAATGACTGTGGAAGAGAGGGTGAGCCTGATGATTTTCTACAACTCTGCCTCACTTAAGCACAATTCGCATCTGAGGTCATTGATCCTCTTTGAAACAAAGGACAAGCAACTAAATTGTGCTAGGTGACAAGGATTTAAAGACAAAACTGAAAAACAGCTGATGAAGTGTTGTCCCGCTATTAAAGAGCCCCCAATCTAGTGGGGAAATGTGGCATACATCTGAACAAATAAGTGATAAAGCTTATTGGGCAATATTAGTAAAAATTTTGAGTAAGAGGTGGTAACTGAGTTGAGTCTTAAAGGTGGTGAAGGATTCCAAGAAGTTCAGATGAAGAGGAATCGCAAGAGGATGTATAGGAATCATGGGTTAAAAATGCTATAAATAAGTAAAATCTCAGACTCATGGACCTTAAATTCATTAAAGTGTCAGTCATAGAATCCTAGAATGACAGTATATTTGGACTTTAGAATTTGAGGTTCTTAAGGACTGGATGAGGTCTTTAAGAAGGCATCTACTTTAGTCCCTTCCCTTTGGTTAAATGAATGTTAAATTAGAGAAGATAGATCACTAATCACCAATTCTAGGATTTAATCTATGAGATTATTGAGTTTTAATTGATGCCCAGTTATAATTTCTACCACTTTCTATGGACATGGTAAACAAGTTCTCAGCACCATCCTTGTATTTGGCCCCAATTCCTTTGAGAATTTCAGAATAAAGATGCTATATAAACACAGATATAAGTCTGTCCAGCAGCTGTCTTTGTTTCCACTAATGTCATGTCTTTCAAAACCCACTTAAGAAGCTTTGAACAAGAGGAAGAAAGGGAAGTTTTTGATCAGTGTGTTCAATAAAGCATCAAGCAATTGCTATCCTTGTAAAATTCCTCGGCTCTGTCTTTAAAAAACCTCGTTCTTTATCACTACTATGAAACTAGATGGAAAATAAGGACAAGAATGGTAAAATTGAAAGTAAAAAAACTATTGAATTAATAAATAAAACTAAAAGTTGGTTTTATGAAAAAACCAACAAAATAGATAAACCTCTAGTTAATTTAATTAGAAAAAGGAAAGAGGAAAATCAAATTGTTAGTCTCAAAAATGAAAAGGGAGAACTTTCCACCAATGAAGAGGAAATTAGAGCAATAATCAGGAGTTACTTTGCCCAACTGTATGCCAATAAATTTGATAACCTAAGTGAAATGGAGGAATATCTACAAAAATATAGATTGCCCAGATTAACAGAAGAGGAAATAAATTACTTAAATAGTCCCATTTCAGAAAAAGAAATAGAACAAGTCATTAATCAACTCCCTAAGAAAAAATCCCCAGGACCAGATGGATTTACATGTGAATTCTACCAAACATTTAAAGAACAGTTAACTCCAATATTATATAAACTATTCGAAAAAATAGGAAATGAAGGACTCCTACCAAACTCTTTTTATGATACAGACATGGTACTGATACCTAAACCAGGTAAAACAAAAACAGAGAAAGAAAATTATAGACCAATCTCCTTAATGAATATTGATGCAAAAATCTTAAATAAAATATTAGCAAAGAGATTACAGAAAATCATTCCCAGAATAATACACCATGACCAAGTAGGATTTATACCAGGAATGCAGGGATGGTTCAATATTAGGAAAACTATTAACATAATTGACTATATTAATAACCAAACTAACAAAAACCATATGATAATCTCAATAGATGCAGAAAAAGCATTTGATAAAATTCAACATCCATTCCTATTAAAAACATTAGAGAGTATAGGAATTAATGGACTTTTCCTTAAAATAGTCGGTAGCATCTATTTAAAACCATCAGCTCGCATCATATGTAATGGTGATAAACTGGAACCATTCCCAATAAGATCAGGGGTGAAACAAGGTTGTCCACTATCACCATTACTGTTCAATATTGTATTAGAAATGCTAGCCTTGGCAATAAGACAAGAAAAAGAGATTAAAGGAATTAGAGTAGGTCATGAGGAAACCAAATTATCACTCTTTGCAGATGA
>JAJPUD010000664.1:315761-330563 GCA_023553655.1 Myrmecobius fasciatus
CTTCCCTTTATGTGTTTCCTTTCCTCATTAGAATGTAAGCTCCTTGAAGGCAGGACTTGTATTGAGTTCTTGTACTTGTAAGGTGAGAATTACTGAATCACTCAATAAGCATTTATTAAGTGCTTACTTACATGTCAGGCACTGTGCTAAGCAATGAGGATGCAAAGAAAGGCAAAAGGTATTTCCTGTTCTCTGGCAGCTCACAATCTAATGAAGGGGATAACATGCAAATAACTATGTACAAACATGTTATACAAGTTAATAATCACAGAAAGAGGGCACTGAAATTAAGAGGGATTGGGGTAAAGTTTTCTGTAAAAAGGTGAGATTTTAGCTGAGACTTGAAGGATGCCAGTAGGCACAGATGGTAAGGGAGAGAATTCCAGTCCTTTGTGAAGGCAGTAAAAATGTCTATAGATGAGTTTTGGAGTATCAAGGAAGCCAGTGTCATAATATTGTTATTTCTTTTTCTTTTCTTTTTTCTTTTTTTTTTTTTTTTTTGCTGAGGCAATTGGGGTTAAGTGACTTGCCCAGAGTCACACAGCTTAGGAAGTGTTACAGATCTGAACTCAGGTCTTTCTGACTTCAGGGCTGGTGCTCTGTGCCATCTAGTTGCCCCAATATTGTTATTTCTTTATTGTTGTTTGGTCATTTTTCAGTTGTATCTGATTCTTTGTGACCCTACATGAGATTTACTTGGCAAAAGTGCTGGAGTAATTTGCCATTCCCTCCCCCAGCTAATCATACAGATAGGGAAATTTAGGCACATTGGATAAAGTGACTTGCCCAGTATCACCCAGCTCCTAAATGTCCAAGGCTCAATTTGAACTCAGGTCTTCTTGACTCTGGTCACAATGCTGTATCCATTGTGCCACTTGGATGCCCCATTTCTGGAATACCCAAAACTAAGGATTGGCAATAAGATTGAATGATTAAATTTACTGACCTTTCAAAAAAAAAAAAGGAGTGAAAATATATTCAACAAACACTTATCATTAGTAATTTTATGTGTTAGGCATTATACTAGGTACTGGGGATGCAAATTTTAAAAAAGCATCTCTTGGGAAACTTATATTTTATCAGTTTGCCCCCATACTGTCATTCACCCACCTTAAATACTCACAAGAAAGTTAGGTGGTACGGTGGACAGACAGCTAGGCCTGGAATCTGAAAAACTGGATTTGAAATTTGGCCTCAGACATTTGCCAGTTGTGTGACCTTGGGCTAGTACTTAACCCTGTTGACCTCAGTTTCCTCATTTGTAAAATGATCTAGAAAAGGAAAAAAAAAACAAAAACAAAAACAAAAACACTGCAATATCATGAGTCATGAAGAGTCTGACAGGACTGAAAAAAATGACTGAACAACAACACTTTCAGTGTGATTCTTTCTCATGCTTATTGGATAAAGTAATATTCTTATTTACATGTATTTCCTCAAAACAAAAACAAAAAAAGTTGTTTGTAAGTTTGTAAGTTTCTGACTTACAAACATTCAAATTAGAATTAGAGCCTGGAATTTTAAATGTGGATTCTACTATGAATTTCTGAGAATATATCAAGAAAAAACACTGAAAATCTTAGTTTCCAGAAGGTAATTACTGGCACTTAATTTTCTCTTTCTATTATTTCTGTTCATCAATTTCAGTCAACCTGATTTATATGCCAATGGGGATATATGAGCTACATCCAGAAATCCCTCTGAATATAGCTTCCTTCTCTGATTATTGATATGGTGAGACTTGTAGGTTTGGGAATAAGATAATTACATACTCACTTCAAGATCCAAATGATCTGATGGAAAAACTCAGGAGTAATGAAAAAGAAAGTGTGGACAGTATATTCATTTATATTCCTCTAGACTAGTTGACAAAGAAAAAAAATCACTACTATCAATGAATTAATCAACAATTTATTAAATGCCTATTATATACCAGACCCAGAGATGGGTGCTGTATATAAAAAGCCAAAAATGAAATAGTCCCTGCTTTCAAGGAATCTACTCCTTTTAAGGGGGCAGGGATTGGCAGTGGAAGGGCATAAGCTTTCATTATGCTCCTATTATGTTCCAGGCATTGAAAAGCATTTTACAAATATCTCATTTTGATTCTTATACCAAGCCTGTGAAATAGGTGTTTTTATTATCCTCATTTTACAGTTGAGAAAACAAGACAAGTATAAGTTTTGACTTGCTCAGGATTGTTAAGCCAGTAAGTATCCAAGCCTGGATTTGAAGTCAGTTCTTTCTGACTCCAGGTCTAATGCTCTATCTATTGCTTTAGTTAACTGCCTTACATGGGAACAAAATGTGCTTATATTTATATAAAGAAAAAGACATCATGGCATTATGGATAGAGTTTGCCTTTTTTTTTTTTTTTTTTTTTTTTTTTTTTGAGGCAACTGGGGCTAAGTGATCTGCTCAGGGTCACACAGCTAGGAAATGTTAAGTGTCTGAGGCTGGATTTGAATTCAGATTTTCCTGACTCCAGGGCCAGTGTTTTATCTACTGTATCATCTAGCTGCTTTAAAACATGACCTCTCATGGGGATTTCTCATATCAGCTTTTGTTGAGTCTAGATGGCTGGTCCCAAGGATCATTTCTTGTTCTTTGGTATGCCATTATTGGGCTGACTACAATATCTGGTCTAGAATACAATTATCTTATTCCTGTGACTTGCTCTCCTAACCTTTAAAACCCTGAAGGGTTGGAGGTTCCAGTCCATTTATTAGACCCCATGAGCAAAGGAGTCAACTAGATTCCCCTAGAAGCAAATGAGACCAAGAGATAGTAGCTGAGTATGACACTTTTTTGAAAGCCTCTGAAACCAGTCAGAAAGGCTTCTCTTCAATATGTGGTTAACCATTCAAAATCAGTAATGCAATGCTTACATGGTTCTCAAATGAAATCTCCAATGTTCTTCCCTTATGCACAATCATGTTTCTCTCAGAAACAGACTTCCCACATTCTCTAGGGTAGTTCTCCATAAAACAAAGTGAAAGCAAATTCTCTATTCCCCAAAACAAACAAAAATTCCAATCAGAAAACACCCCAAATTCCTAAAGGAATTTCCATTCTAAGGGAGGAGATGACATATACAAATCAGTATATACAAGATAAATTCACAGTAGAGAGAATTTAACCTTAAAGTGGACTTTAGTAGTAAGCAGGAAGGAAATAGCCTCCTGGAGGAGATGGCACTTGAGTTGACTCTTAAAGGAAGGCAGGAATTCTAAGAATCAGAGGTTGATTATTTTAAGCATAAGAGGAAGATTATTTTATGTGTAAGAAGTTCTATAGCATGGAGTCCAAAATATGGATATTGGAAATAGAGTGTCATTTTTCAGTATCATCCAAATAAGCCAGGATACTGGATCATAGAGAAGGATAGAATTTTTTTTTTCTTTTTGCTGAGGCAATTGAGGTTAAGTGACTTGCCCAGGGTCACACAGCTAGGAATGTTAAGTGTCTGAGATCAGATTTGAACTCAGGTCCTCCTGACTTCAGGGCTGGTGCTCTATTCACTGTGCCACCTTGCTGTCCTGAATATTTTTTTTAAAGTTGAAATTTAAGAAGGGACAATGATGTTAAGAACTTTTAAATATTATTCTAAGAATTTATGTTTGATTCTGGAAATAATGGAAAGTAACTGAAATTAATGAGTGGAGAAGAGGTGGGATTACATTATTAAATTTATTTATTTTAATAAACATTACTTTATGAATCATGTTGGGAGAGAAAAATAAGAACAAAAGAGAAAAACGAATGGGAGAGAAAAAAAAAAACAGAAAAAAAGAAGTAAATATAGCATGTATTGATTTACATTCAATCTCTACTATAGTTCTTTTATGGATGCAGATGGCATTTTCTGTCCAAAGTCTATTGGGATTACATTGGATCAATGAACACTGAGAGGAATCAAATCTTTCATAGTTGATCACTGTACATTCTCACTGTTATTGTGCACAATGTATTCCTGGTGCACAATTTGTATCACTCATCATCAGTTCATGTAAATCTTTCCAGGCCTTTTAAAAATCAGCTTGGTCATCATTTTTTATAGAACAATAATATTCCATTATCTTTATATATCACAGCTTATTCAGCCATTCCCCAAATGATGGACATCTACTCATTTTGCAATTCTTTGTTACCACAAAAAAGAACTGCTACAAACATTTTTGCACATGTGGGTCCTTTTCTGTCCTTTGTGATTTCCTTAGGATACAGATATGATACAGTTTTACAGCCCTTTGGAAATAGTTCCAGATTGCTCTCCAAAATAGTTGGATCATTTTACAACCACCAACAATGCATTAGTGTCCCAGTTTTCCCAGATCCTTTCCAACATTTGTCATTATCTTTTCCTGTCATCTTATCCAATCTGAGAGGGGTGGGGTGGTACTTCAGATTTGTTTTAATCGGCATTTCTTTAATTAATAGTGATTAAAATGGCTTTAATTTCTTCATGTGAAAATTGTCTTTTCATATCCTTTGATCATTTATCAATTAGGGAATGATTTGTATTTTCATAACTTGATACAGTTCTTTATATATTTTAGAAATGAGACCTTTATTAAAAACAATGGATGTAAAGATTTTTTTCCTTAGCTTTGTACTTCCCTTTTAATCTTGTTTCTGTTGGTTTTGTTAGTGCAAAACCTTTTTAATTTAACATAATCAGAGTTGTCCATTTTGCCTTTCATACTGTAATCTAGTTCTTTGGTCATAAAATTCCTCCCTTCTCCAGAGATCTGATAGGTAAATTATCCCTTGCTCTCCTAATTTGTTTATGGTATTTTTTTTTATGCCCAAATCATGTACTCATTTTGACCTTATTTTGTTATAGAGAGTGAGATGTAAGTCTATGCTGAGTTTCTGACATATTATTTCCTAGTTTTCCCAGCATTTTTTGTCAAATAGTGAGTTCTTATTCCAAAAGCTGGAGTTTGGGGGTTTATCAAATACTAGATTATTATAGGCCTTGATTATTGTGTTGTGTGTATCTAATCTATTCCACTGATTCACCACTTTATTTCTTAGCCAGTACCAAATGGTTTTAATGACTACTGCTTTATAATATAGTTTTAAGATTGGTATTGCTAAGCTACTATCCTTTGTATTTTTTTTTTTTCATTAATTCTCTTGATATTCTTGACCTTTTTGTTCTTTCAGGTCAATTTTGTTATTTTTTCTAGTTCTATAAAATAATTTTTTGGCTGTTTCATTGATATGGCATTGAACAAGTAGGTCAATTTAGGCAGAATTGTCATTTTTATTATATTAGCTTGGCCTACCCTTGAGCAATTGATATTTTCCCACTTGTTTAGTTCTCACTTTATTTGTGTGAGAAGTGTTTTATAATTGTGTTCATATAGTTCTTGGATTTGTCTTGGCAGGTAGACACTCAAATATTTTATTTTGTCTTTAGTGATTTTAAATGGAATTTCTCTTTCTATCTCTTGCTGCTGGGCTTTGTCAGTAATATATAGAAATGCTGATGATTTGTCTGAGTTTATTTTATATCCTACAACTTTTCTAAAGCTATTAATTGTTTTGAGTATGATTTTCTAGGATTCTCTAAGTATATCATTATATCATCTGCAAAGAGTAATAGTTTTATTTCCTCATTGCTTAGTCTAATTCCTTTAATTTCTTTTTTTCTTATTGCTAAAATTAACATTTCTTGTACAATTTTGAATAATAGGGTGATAATGGGCATCCTTGTTTTACCCCTGATCTTATTTGGAATACATCCAGCTTCTCCCCATTACAAATAATGCTTGCTGTTAGATTTATATAGATACTGCTTATTATTTTAAGGAAAGCTCCTTTTAGGAGATTATATTGTTAGACATACATTTTAGAAAAGTCATTTTGGCTGTTGTATGCAGGATGGATTTGAGTGAAGAGAGATTTGAGGTACAGAGACCTATTAGCTAGCAGAGGTGATGGAGTTGGTGACTATGTATAAAAAGAAATTAACATAATTGACAAATGTTAGAAAAAAAGAAATCACAAAATTTGTCAAGTGATTGAATATGTAGGGACAGAGATGTTAAGAATATTGTTGGGGTTGAAAATGCTTTTTTCCTAGAAGGAAGGTGACAACTCTTTCTAATTTACAATCTTATGAATGGAAAAATAACTCACTTGTCGTGAGTTTCATGGTGTCAAATCGGAGAAATGAAATATCCAAGAAATTATGTAACTTTCATACTCCAGTTTCTAGAATGTGAAATTATCTATAAAGTTATGTGAAATTATCATAAAGAATCTTTTTATTTTTATTTTTTTATTTTATTTTTATTTTTTAAAATTTTATTTTATTTGCAAAACATATGCATGGGTAATTCTTCAACATTAACCCTTACATAGCTTTCTGTTACAAATTTTTCCCCCCAACTCCCCACCCCTCCCCCAGATGGCAAGATATCCACTACATGTTAATTATGTTAAAATACTTGACAGATCGAATATATGTATACATATTTCCACACTTATCGTTGTTGTGCAAGAAAAATCATATCTACACCAAAGACATATCAGATAAAGGAAACACAATGTAAGCAAACATCAATGGAGAGTATGAGAATGTTATGTTATGGTCCACATTTCACATCCCTCTCTCTGGGTGTATATGGCTTTCTTCAGTGAACAATTGGAAGTGGTTTGAAACATTTCATTGTTGAAGGGAGCCATGTCCATCAGAATTGATCATCATATAGTCTTGTTGTTGCCACATATAATGATCTCCTGGTTCTGCTCATTTCACTCAGCATCAGTTCATATAAGTCTCTCCAGGCTCTCTGAAATCGTCCTGCTGGTGGTTTCTTACAGAACAATAATATTCCATAATATTCATATACCATAATTTATTCAGCCATTCTCCAATTGAAGGGCATCTATTCAGTTTCCAGTTTCTAGCCACTACAAAAAGGGCTGCCACAAACATTCTTGCACATGTGGGGCCCTTTCCTTCCTCATAAAGAATCTTTTTAAAGGATTTTATATGTGATAATATAGAAATTGATATACCAAGCTATCATAACTAATGTATTACATATGTATTACATATTCTTTAAGAGGCCTGCTTTCTTCTATACTTTAGATAGAATTATG
This sequence comes from Myrmecobius fasciatus, assembly GCA_023553655.1. NCBI lineage: Eukaryota > Metazoa > Chordata > Mammalia > Dasyuromorphia > Myrmecobiidae > Myrmecobius > Myrmecobius fasciatus. Next base: position 322,881 of record JAJPUD010000664.1, read on the forward strand.
TTCTATTGCCAAATAGAAGAACTAAAAATGAGACAATGAGGATTCCATTCCTTAAAATAGATGAAATTCTTTTGGCACATAACATGGCACTTGTAGTTTTGCATAATTCCTGTTAAAATATTTGCAATCCAAATTCTGGAAATATAACTATAAAGGAACAACTGCAACAACAAAAAAATTAAATTGTAGGGTTTTTTTTCTTCATTTATCTAGGCCTTATTAATGATAGCAATACATATTCATATTGCACTTCAGGATTTGCAAATAATTCTTTTCCAAACTCTGGGAGATAAGTTATGTAAAATAACATCTACATTTAACCTCTGCACACCTATGTTTTCATCTGTAAAATGAGGAGGTGATTGAACAAGATGACCTTTAAGTTCTGTTTCAATTCTGAATCTATGATGCTCTGAGAGTAGAGTATGGATCAATAATACAAAATGGTGTGGATGGAAATAAGTAAAAAACATACTCAATATGCAGAATTCCTATTATATCATGCAAATGACACAGAATATATCAGATGCACAAAATAAGGTATCCATATATGATAAACCAGTATATAGAATAGTTGTATTAATTACAAACTAAATTACCTTTTGTTGATAACAGTTTTCTCTTTATGGTGATTGTTTTACATGTTAAAAGAAATCCAGAACTTTTTGTTACCAGTTTGGGGATCTTGTAAATTTCACATATTCTGGCCACACCCTTTATATTGGGCTGTGCTAGTAAATATTTAACAATCAGCTCACCTTGCCTGCAGTAAGTTCACACATTTAAAAATTTAATCTATATTATTAAGACTTATTTTTTATTAAAGCTTTTTCTTTTCAAAACATGTGCATGGATAATTTTTCAACATTAACACTTGAAAAACCTTGTTTTCCAATTTCCCCCCCTTTTCCCCACTCCTTCTCCTAGATGACAAGTATTCCAATATATTTTAAACATGGTAAAAATATGTTAAATCCAATATACGTATACATATCCATACATTTATCTTCTTACAAAAGAAAAATCAAATCAAAAAGAAAAAAAAAGGAGAAAAACAATGCAAGCAAACAACAAAAAGAAGGAAAATGCTGTGTTGTGATCCACACTCAGTTCCCACAGTCTTCTTTCTGGGTGTAGATGGCTCTTCATCACAAGATCATCTCATTGTTGAAAAGAGCCATGTCAATCAAAATTGATCAATATATAATCTTGCTGTTGCCAAGTTCTGATTGTCCTGGTTCTGCACATTTCACTTAGCATCAGTTCATGTAAGTCTCTCCAGGCCTCTCTGAAATCATTCTGCTGATCGTTTCTTATAGAATAATAATATTCTTGTAGAATAATAATATTCTTATAGAAAAATAATATTATAGAAAAATAATATTAAAACTTTCTTAAATCTGGACAATCAATGAAATAGCAAGTTAAGCCCTGATTTGTAATATTTCAATTTCCAAGGTATAAATACTCACAGTGGAAACTTAACAATCAAGCATCTTCATCCAAACATCCTTATTTTCACATTATGAGTGCTCAAAAACATTCACTAACTAACTCAATGAATACATGAATAAGGACACTGGTACCTCTTTGTCATAGTAATTTATTTTGTGAGATGGATTTTAACAACAGTTTAAGGAATCATATCAGTTTTTATCAACAAGTTATACATAAAGAATATATCTCCTTATAGCACAGGGTTCCTTTGGGTCACTGCTGCACAAATAATGGGTGCTAAATAATAGTTCTGATTGATTTTAAAGTGTTGTTAGGCATCTTTTATTTTCCAACATTTATTTGAGGAGAATATTAAAAAAAAAGTTTGAGCCCTTTTTTGTTTTGCAAACTACAAAATATGATACTAACTGACCATGACAAAGTTACATAAGTTGAGTTAAAGTTAAACAATCTCATATAAAATCTCATATAAAAAATCTCATAAAAACAAGTGACATGAATTGGATATTATCTTATTTTCATCAAATATTCTCTTCATTTTTTCCTTTAAATGAAGCTAATGAGCTTTCAGACTTTAACCATTGATTCTTTTAAGGGAACTTTCATCTTTGGTTTTCTTTATTCTCTTTTGTTGAATCCAAATACTCTATTTTACTCAAGAACTTGTAGGCCAATACTTTTGAATGTTATGAAGACTGACTGAAACAGGAAAAAAGACATTCTTTGTTATTGGCCCCCTCAAGGCTTTTTTCCTTGTCTTTTTTTCTTTCCCAGTAAGTACAGAAGTTTTCCAAATGAATAGCTTTGCTGTGTGTCTAAACAAGTTATTAATATCACTTTTCATTGAAAGAAAAAAATCCTTATATTTCTCTTTCTAGGTGTTTCAGACTCTTGCATCTTATTTTGAAATGGAATTTCTGTTGTGTCTTAAATTTTAAATTTATCACTGAATTTGGCAGGGTATTTATCATTATGAATCTGTGTTATGGGAAACTGATGTGACTATGAAAGTTAAACTTGTTAGATTTAGGATCTGAAATGTGTTAAATTTCTCAAATACTGTTTAGTGAGTAAGAGGAAAAGTAGAGGGTTACAAAGTTTAAATTCTGGTTAGGAGTATTCCATATCAGGAGTACCAAAAAAAATATCCATAAAAATCCTACTTGGCTCTCTTTCTGACAGTTTTAATGTTGACAAAGCATCAAAGTAAATTGAATTAATTCAGCTCTCTAAGTACATCTGGGTGACATAAAATTAGATGAGTGAGGCATTTATGACTCTATTATGAGAAGCCTGGTGCAGTTTTATTATTATTATTATTATTATTTTTGTAAGTATGAGAAAAAAAAAGGTATCCAGAATAATGGAATGATTCCAGTGATAATCCCTGGTGTCTTTCTTTACATTTTGGAATGCTTAGGTAATTCTCAGGACAAGGTTAGCTTACATTTTTTTTTTTTAATTACTAGACCAATTTTTTTTTTTATAATTTCTAGTGAGAAATTTTTAAGGGTAAGAAAGATGATGAAGCTTACTAACAATAGTATTAATTCTCTTCTTAAAGGAATTAGAAACACTGTTAGTAAAATATTAGGAAATGGTATTTGATAAACTATTTAGTATAAAAGAGCCAGCAAAATATGTGAATTGGAAAGTTAGCTACTAATAGAATAATATAATGTTTCAGCAAGGCTGTTGCAGAATCTAGTGGGCAGTATGAATTTTGTGATAAAGAATGAAGTCTGATCTTTCTATACAGTCTGACAAAGAATGAAGAATCAGATCAAGTTGCTTGAAAGGACAAAAAAATTCTGAGAAAGAAGCCAAAATGTAGAGAGAAAAATTGGTTTTAAAAGTTTATCATACTCTAAAATTCATTTTTGATCAGTTTTTTCTTTAAATTTTTGATCAGTTTTAAGCACTTTTACGATAATATGCAATCTTATGTGGGTTAAACATCATACATATGTAATATTTTGATATATGGTATTCTAGAATAAATATTAGTAATAACTTGGTATCACACTAGGCATTATTTTGAAGCCCTTTCCACTTGGCTTTAGCCAATTCATTTGAAGAAGTAGCCTCAAAATCTCTAGGCTGGGTAACCTTTGGATATGCAATAGCAAATTAATCAGTATATACTCTTATCTAAAATTCATAATTCAATTTAGAACTTAAAAAAAAGTTCCTTTTAATCTCTAGATGTGCCAAAATGACTTTCATCATCTAAAGTTCTCTTTGTGTACATACAGGTCTCTCTCTTTTATCCATTGCTTAAAGGAGAATTCTAAACTTATATTCAATTGTGTTTTTTTAAATCTCTAAGAACATCATTGTGCCTCCTATGATGATTTTGCTCATCACGAAAGCCATGTATTTTTGAGATGAACAACTGACAGCAATTTGAGACTTGTTAGAACAGATCGTTAACATTTTAGAACTGGTTTTGAAGTGGTATACTATTGAATTCAAAGTTTATAGCAATACAAGCATGCTCAGCTCTCTTCATAGTTGCTTTTACTGGGTATTTAGCAGTCTGAAATAATAGCATACTGAAAGCTAGTTTGTGAGGGCAAAGAAGTGAACATTGCATTGTTACTGCAGACAATTTTAATTTAGACTTTATAGACAAGGGTGTTGTGATAACATGCTTCGGGTGTGATTGTGTCAGAACTAATAACCTTTGGCTGACATGTTAAGTATTATATATGGAAGTTTTGTCTTGAGTTTAAAACTAGTCAGTTGCTAATTTTTTTTTTTTTTCGTCATTGCTGTTAGGTGTATAAATAACCTAAACTAAGCATTTGCATCTAAAAGAATAATCAGTGGCTTAGTAAAATGAGAATCAGTGAATGGCTATCACTGGACTAGTGATTAACTAGAGGCATAATTTGGTTCATTGGAAAGAGCCTCAGCTTTAGTTAGAAAAATTGTATTCAAATTCTAGTTCTATTTCCTACATGTGAAACTTTGTAAAGTTGCTTAACTCCTCTTGGCCTTGGATTTCCTGCTCTATAACTTGCCACTGGACCTAGATGGCTCTGGAGGGGAAAGTGAGGCAGGTGATCTTATACAGCCCTCCCTCACGTAAATCCAATTCACTTGTACATCATGCTACCACCTCCCTGATATCGTGCTCCTCTTCCAGAATGAAGGACAAATAGCAACCTCATCTGTAAAATGAGAGGTTAGAAAAGATGACTTCTACATTTCTTTCATCCGGAAATCCAAGATAAGATATCCTGTGTCCTTTGTTATATTGTATGCTTAGCACTTTGCTATAATTGTGGAGCACAAAAGAAATAATAATTCTTACATCTTTCTTAAAAGGAGATATAAATATGAGGGGATTCCTAAGCTAAAGAAAGGGGCCCTCTCTCCTCCTTCCCTTCCTCCTTCCCTTCCTCTTTCTCTCTCCTCTTTCTCTCTCCCTCTCTTTCTCCCTCCCTCTCTTTCTCTCTCTCTCTCTCTCTTTCTCTCTCTCTCTCTTTCTCTCTCTCTCTCTCTCTCTCTTTCTCTCTCTCTTTCTCTCTCTCTCTCTCTCTCTCTCTCTCTCTCTCTCTCTCTCTCTCTCTCTCTCTCTTTCAGCCTAGTCAGATAACCTCTAAAGGTGGTGTTTTATGTGTTTTTAGGAGTATATAATCTCAGTAGGTGGTGTTTTTAGTTTTATGGGTCAGAGGGACAGATTTTTTTACCAGAAGAGTCATCAGTTCACAAGAAAAAGTGATGGCTGCTTTTTTTCCCTTTTGTTATGGAGAAATTTGGACCTTGATATTGCTGCTGGTGGTGATAGGGTGTGTTTGATTAGGGGGGCACAGAGTCTCTTATTTTCCTAATAGAGCTCATAGCTGGCACCTCCTTCTATGTGAAGAGATGGAAAATCTGATTATATATGTCCTAGGTCAAGCTGTTCATTGAGTTATTTCATAATCAGGAACTAGGTTAAAAGTTGTCAAATATGACTCCTTTCATGCACAGACAGCACAGAACTAAACTGACAGAAGGTGGTCTGAGTGCACCAAATTGACTGTTGGATTTAGAGCCATTAAAAAAAAAAGTTGATATAAAAATTGAAAATACTGTTTTAAATTTAAAATACTGTGTTTGTGTGTGTGTATGTGTGTGTGAGTGTGTTTGAGCCCTTTGTCACCTATCCTTACTCCGAGCCTTCCCAAGTAATTAAATAAATAAGTAGCTGCAACATGGACAGTTCTATGTGAGAAGTCCAAGTATAAGGAAAGTTACATAAAAAGGACAGCAGGCTCAGGGTGTGGCCTCCTCTGGGTGCTCCCATTTGTTGATCACTTGGGTTGTTATTGCTGGTTGATGGATTTTGTCTGCCACCTAGTGATGAAAAAATGAATATAAAAACTAAGACTAAATACAAGAAGAGAGTAAAAATGAACCTCTTAAGAAATGCAGAACACAGCACGATGGAGTCATTTCCAAAGAAAACTTGTTCAGAGAAGACAGCTTTCATATCTAAGATAGCAATGCCAGCACAGCTGTGGTAATAATTCATAATGGTTTGGATTGATTAATTGTAAGATTGTATGAGGATAAAATAATCATATTAACAGTCTAAAAAAAATTAACATTCTTGAGACTTCCCCTCCCTCCAAAAAGTTCATAAGGCCTACAAAAATTTAAACTGTCTTATAAAACTTTTACTCCTCTATTTCATTTTCAAAGGTATTATTACACCTAAAATAATAACATTAGCCTAAAAACTATAGTATAATATTATTGCTCAGGAGGCATATTTCATACTTTATATAATTTTTCTTTGTCCAATCTAATACTTAGACTTTTAAAAAAAGATTCTAGTCTTCTAAGAATTTTTGTGTGTAATGTAGGTTCAGACATTGAAGAGGATAATAATAAATCTTTAAATATACAGTGTCTGGTACATCATAAGTACTTATTAAGTGTTTTCTGATTGATTCTATATATTGCTTTCAAAGCTTATTTACTTGTTTTTTTTGGGGGGGGGCAAGGCAGACTTGGGTTAAATGCCTTGCACGGGGTCACACAGCTAGTGTCAAGTATCTGAGATCACATTTGAACTCAGGTTCTCCTGACTCCACTGAGAAACTTAGCTGTCTCTTATTTACCATTTTTTTAAAAAATAAATTGAATTTCAATGGACTAGGGTGCTCCCAATGAACAATTTCCTTTACTAATCAACAACTTTTCTGAGAAATGCAATGGACTTGCCTAGGGTCACATGGTCAATATGAGTCATAAGCAGAATTCACACGCAGTTACTCTTGATTCTTGGTCCAGGTCTCAATTCATGGTGGACTGTGATAGTGGTTGAAAAAGGTAACCTCACCATTTGAGGCAAGGATATTTTTAAAATGTGTGACAATCGTGACACATTTTATTTTTTCTAACCACAGTTTCTTTGTACATAAATTTATTCAAAAACAAGTAAAAGGAGTTCAACATATATTTGTACCACCTGCAGTGGAAGGAGAAGAAAAAGAATTCTGGAGCCCAGAAGTGGTCTAACATCTCTGTTGTTCAAGTGCATTCCAAACAAACTTTTCCTTTTCCTTTTACATCCAAATGTCTAATCTCAGGGCAAAAAGGACTGCAATGATATTCAGACTGTTCTTTACCATTATCATTTGAAGAAAAAAAAAATTATTGACCCAAATGACTATCCTAGTGATCCTCCAAAACTCTCAGCATTGTATAGAAAAAAAAAAGAAAATTGAATATGGAGTCTCATGGTCTAGATTTGACTCTTCGTTCAACTACTTTCTACCTAAATGATCTTAGGAAAACGACTTTATTTTTTTATTCTCAATGCTTTCATTGGTAAAATAAGGTGGATAGACCTTAAAGGTTCCTTGCAGATCTAAAAAGCTATGGTCCTTCCACAGGTTTACATGAGATAATATTAGCTACTATTTATGAAGCAATTTAAAGTTTCAAAGTGTTTTAGCTATGATAGCATATTTGATCTTCACAAGCATGACAGGAGGTAGGTCCTATTATCCCCATTTTATAGATGAGAAAACTTAGGCTGGAATAAATTGTGACTTACTTGAAGTCACAAAGCTAATAAGCATCTGAGTTAAAATTTTAATTCATTGTAAACTCAGAAACAAATGAGAGAGTTAGACTGAGAGAAGAAAGGGAAAGGAAGGGAGAGAGAGAGAGAGAGAGAGAGAGAGAGAGAGAGAGAGAGAGAGAGAGAGAGAGAGAGAGAGA
>JAJPUD010000664.1:330573-371573 GCA_023553655.1 Myrmecobius fasciatus
AGAGAGAGAGAGAGAGAGAGAGAGAGAGAGAGAGAGAGAGAGAGAGAATATTCACTTTTCTCAAATGACTCAGAGAAGTAGGTTATGCCATACCTTTTGCCTTTATCTTTAATTTGACATTTGTTTTTCTTTTTTTCTTCCCCTTCTTCCAGCGCACCAACTAGCTGCTTCTTTTTTACTTTTTTAAAAAATGAAATTGAAACTGTGATTTCAATGGTGTAGGTATTCCCAATGAACAACTTCCTTTATTCTTTTCCTCCTCTTGTTTATTCTTTCTGATAGGCTCAGATTTGCACTCAGTGTTTTGCCAACCCCTTTAGGGTAGGGACTATAGGTCATATTTTTCTCTAGTTAATTTTCTTGATTGGAACCTAGTAATACTGGTAGCATTTCTTGAATTGTATTGAATTGAACACATTATAAAACCTGAGGATCCAGAAACAAAACTCAGGTTGACTGAAAAGCTAGTACGCCTAGACTTTTGGGACAATCTCTATTGTAGTACAATCTGTATAAATGTTGTGAAATCTTTTTCAAGGCATGAAACTTGGTATTTGCAAATATCCAGTGGCTTCTCAGAAAGCCATAGAGTACAATGGGGGACATTATCAAGGCCATGCTCTTGTTTTGTCAGCTAAGTCAAAGAATTCAGGGGAAGGTATATAACAAAACTCCACAAAGATGAGGCAAAGCAGAAGAATTCATCATGGAATCCTACAATTCCCAGCTTTGAGTAATTTCTATTTAAAAAAAATCCAGTCTCTATCTGGAATACAACCTGGGCTGTCCTAGAGCTAGCTCCTATTGTCTCAGGAAAACTAGTGGTCAAATATTGTGAGCCTATACATCTCAGGAATTGGCAAACACCACACAAGTCTTTTCCTTATTGTTTTGTTGATTGTTTAGATTTAAAGTGATAAAGAAAAGATTAATGATGGAAATTAAATTTCAAAGTATATCCTATGTACATTTGAGAGAAGGAGTAGACTAATTAAACATTTATTGACTCTCTTCTAGGTGAAAGTTTGGTTATCATTTCTTTTGCTGGAAGTTCTTTGTATGAGAGAGAGCTTTGTGACTTGAACACTATGGGAGTAAAAAGCCTATATAAAATATAACAATAATATATGTATTATAGTAGTTATCATATATAGTGCTGATATAGTGCTTTAAGGTTTGCAAAATGTTTTACATTTGTTATCTCATTAGATCTATTTGATTTATTTCATTTGTAATGCTTGGAACAAACCTGGGTATACTGTTAGAGAAAGATAAATGTCTTTTGATGGGGAGGAGGATTAACTTATTATTCTTCATCTAAAAAAACAGAAACAATTATGTTGATACCGCACCCAGGAAGCATTTTTCCATATGTTAAACATCTGGGAAGAATGGTTAAACATGTTAGACTGAAAATTACATAACTGACCCAAGAGAGTAGAGAGATAAATACCATTCTATAGTATCATAGTGGAAAAATACACTATGCTTTTGCTAATAGTTTTACTTCCCAAAGTAAACTATGAAATTATTTTCTTAAACTTTCATTTGAAAGCATATGCAAATCATATTACATTACAAACTCATGTAAGTAATGAAGAGCGAGAAAACACATTTTTTTTTTAACTTAGACATCCACAAGGCTTGTATTTGTAGGAAAATAATAGTTACTGACATAATCCATGTGAATTATTGCTTTTGTACTCAAAGGGAGTATAAATTCTAATGCCAATATATTAATTTTTTGCTGTGAAGTTTTTAAAATTGTGCTTAACTTCAGGTTAAACGTAAGGAAAATATTTAACAGAGCATATAATAATTTATTATGTTGTTTTGAACTTGTTTTTCCTTCATGAAAATATGATTTGAAGTAAACAAGGTAAAATCATATAGAAAGAATGAATCCTTTTTCTCGTTATGATTTAAGAAAAAACCTTGTTTCAGAAGGCCTTTGTCACAACTCAGGTTTATATTCAACTATTCCTGATTGTATGTTTCAAAGTCCTTCTTCCTATGCCTCTGTAATCTGGAGGGAAGTAGGATTTTGTGCAACTAAGTGGCACACTGGATAGAGTGCCAAGTCTGAAATAAGAAAAATTCATCTTTGTTAGCTCAAATATGGCCTTATTTAGTAGCTGTGTGACTCTGGGAAAGTCACTTAATATGGCTTGCTTTAGTTCCTCATTAGTAAAATGAACTAAAGAAGGAGATGGCAAACCATTCCTGTGCCTTTGCCAAGAAAACTCCAAATGGGACCATGAAGAATCAGATGGGTCTTAAACAATTGAATAACACCACCATCAAACAATTTGGCTAGATTGTCAACATTAGTTGATGTTTTTCTTTATCTTATTTGCTCTATTCCATTAGTCACTTTGAAGTTCATAAAGTCACAATTTGTATTATAGATTTTATTACATTTTTGGAGAGGCAATTGGGATTAAGTGACTTTCCCAGGGTCACACAGCTAGTAAGTGTTAAGTGTCTGATTTCAGATTTCAACTCAGATCCTCCTGACTTAAGGACTGATGCTCTATCTACTTACTGCTCCATCTAGCTGCCCCATAAGGTTTATATTACAGAGAAGATCACCATGTGATGACAAAATATTTATGACACTAACCTTGAAACTGTCTACACTGTACTCTTTTCAGCTGTCATTTCACTTTTTTTTTTAGAACTTTTAGATTTTTAGAACTCTGTACTGGTTTTTTTCCTAAATTGTTCTCTCCATGTCTTTTAAACTCTGTCTCAATATTTCTTTCTCTTTTTGATCATTCTTTTTCTCTTTGTCCTCTCAGAATTTAGGCACCTTGTTTGTTTACTCAATATATTTTTATTGATATTTTCTGTTTTTAATCACTTTAATTTCCTGGCCATACTTCTCCTTCTCCTTTTTTCTTTTTCATCATCATCATCATCATCATCATCATCATCATTTTCTTCTTCTTTCTCTTCTTCTTCTAACATATCACATGGTGCATGCTTGGAGAATTACTCATAATTATCTCAGGGTTCAGAAATTTCAAAGTAGCAATAACATTCCCTATTTTTTTTCCTAGATGGATATGATGACGAAATAGCCTGCACACAGAATGGTCAGATGTACTTGAACAGAGATATTTGGAAACCAGCTCCTTGTCAGATCTGTGTCTGTGATAATGGAGCCATTCTTTGTGACCAGATCCAGTGCCAGGAAGTGTTAGATTGTGCAGATCCAATTACTCCTTCTGGAGAGTGCTGTCCTGTCTGTCCAAATACAGCTGGTGGTGGCAATAATCCCAGTTTTGGTAAGAATGCCAGAAATTTGCTATTTTACCCAGAGGGTTGATTAATACTATCTATCATTAGAAGTTATACAGGCTTAATTTATCAGATTTGGACTTTGGGCTTCATCATATTTTCCTTAGAAGAAGATGTGAAGGGAATAGGAGTAGCCCAAGACTGCAAAACCATCTACCAAGACCTTAAGAGAAAGTCCAACTCTGATGTTATGTTCTATTTAAGAAGTAATTACTTGTTGCCATAGTTGTGATGGAATCATCTGTAATTTCATAACTATAGGGGATGTAGAGGTTGTCTAGGAAGTCTATAAATGATATGGAATCAGGTCAATCAGATTTCCATACTACATGAACTTATTTGCCAACTAAGCCATCTCTTGCCCCATCTCTAGGACATGAATGCTATAGGAACTATTTTTTATATAAATATCCCTCAAGTACCATGTTTTGCACTAAGAAATACTCTAAACTCTTTAGATGTTTAGGTAATTGTAGCAGTGAGGAAACATAGATTTTAAGGTAAGTTAGTGAATTTTGAAGAAGAAATGTAGTACATGAAAAGATTTATATTAGGAAAAAACATGCATCAGGTTTTGTGCATATGAAAACTTTAGAGAAAAATGTGTATCTGAAAATAAAATGGCTTGTGATTTATATGTAGTCTTTGTAATAGAATAAGATTAAAAATGTGAGTTGTAAAATTTAGAAATAAAAAAATCCACCCCACAGTATCTCAAATTTTGAAAAGTTAGTATATGTGAAGTTGGTTAGACTTACTCTACCTAGTCTCAGAGGGCAGAGTCAATGTCATTAGATGGAAGTTATAAGGAAATATAATTTAACTTCATATAAAGAATTTTCTATAAATTAAAAAAAATTGAACATTACATCAGTAGGGAGTTCTGGTGTCTGTATGATTATTTATTTATCAGGGAGATTTGTTAGAAAGACTCAGGTAGGAAGGATATTAGAAAAAAAGGATGAATCCTAAGGCTATCTTTGGCTTTAAATCTCTGATCTCATCTAACTCTAAGACTGTGAAAAGTATTTTATATAATTATAGATCTTATAAATTGATAATAAAAATTTATGTAAGCTTTATTAGGCTTTTGACAAAAGAAAATTCTGTGTATGTATGTTAATGAATAGTTCATTTTGTAAGTTTTATTTCTAATTCTATAACTTTAGTAATGATCACATAAGCATTATTTGATAATTAACTCAATAACCCTGGGTGTTTCAAAAGTATTAATATTTTGCAGTGCTCTGAAACATTTATCTAATCATAAATATGTTTAGTAATTATTGCTTTTGATGGTAAAATCTTGATTTCATTGAATTTTTGCCCATAACTTTAAACTGTTGCATAGTTGACATAGATCTTAAAAAGATTATTAGGGAGTATTGTGTTTATAAGCATTTGAGTAGACTTTTCAATATTAATATTAATATTTATAAGTAATAAATATGTGCCTTTCTTTTTACAGGTAGAGGAAGAAAGGTAAGTTCTTGTTTCCTTTGCATTTTATTCATACTAATCTGTAGCCATGCTAAGGGTTTTTTGTGAAGTACTATACAAATACTAGTTCTTAGAATTATTATAATTATTCTTCTTCCTATCATAGTTACTATGCCATCCAGCCAGATGGGATTATTTTCCCACTACTAGCATTAGGGAAATTCATTTCTGTTTAAGTATTTATTGAGTACAGTAAGTGAGTAATAGATAAAATGTACATGATTATTATCTTTTAACTAAAAATGAAAAAAAACCCCACCAAAATCACCCATGTTTTCATCTTACTTAGGAAAAGAAAACATCACTTGAATAAATTACCAAAGAATAGTAATTAATGATTCAGATTTTATTGGATGATATATTTTTTTGAAGTTAATTGATATTCTAACCAAAATGGAAAAGAATACTACCATGAAATTCACTTTGTTAGTATTCTGATTCCCCAAATACCTCAATCTATCAGTATAGAACTAGGTTAAATTTATAAAAATAAGAGCCATTCCCCAATTGATAAATGGTCAAAGGATATAAGCAGACAGTTTTTAGAAGAAGAAATCAAAGCTCTCTATAGTCATATAAAAATGCTCTAAATTGCTATTGACTAGAAAAAAGCAAATTAAAACATCTCTGAGGTAGGACCTGACATCTATCAGAAATGACAAAAGCTGGAGAAGAGGAAAGCAAAATAGATACATGAATGAATTGCTGGTAGAATAGTGAACTGGTCCAGCCATTCTGGAGAACAATTTGGAATTGTGCCCAAAGGCACTGTTCATGTGCCTTTGTGAACACAGAACTGTCCATATTCTTTGACCCAGCAAAACCACTACTAGGTAAGTATCCCAAAGACAACAAAGAAAAAGGAAAAAGACCTATATGTACAAAAATGTCTATAGCAGCTCTTTTTATGATGTTAAAGAATTGGAAATTGAAAAGATGTTAATCAATTGGGGAATGGTAGAATAAGTTGGAACATATGATTGTGATAGAATACTTTGTGCTAAAAGAAATGATGAGGGAGGTAGTTTCAGAAGAAAATATGGCAAGACCTATGTGAACTGATACTAAGTGAAGTGAGAAGAAATGGGAGATCATTGTGCATGGCCACAGCAATGTTGTAATGATCATCATGAACCCCATTGGGATTTTCTTGGCAAAGATAAAGGAGTTGTTTCTCATTTCCTTCTCCAACTTTTTTTTTATGAGAAAACTGAGTCAAACATGGTTGAATGAATAAACAGGGTCCCACAGCTAGTAAGTATCTGAGGCCAGATTTAAATTTATGAAGATGAATCTTCCTGACTGCCAGTCCAATACTCTACCACCTAGCTGCCTATAAATGATGATCAACCATGAAAGACTTGGGCTACTTTAATCAATACAATGATTCAAGAAAATTCTAAAGAACATATAATGAAAAAAAGAGAGAACTGATTAACTCAGGCCAATTTGAAATAACATTTTTCTCACTTTAAAAATTTTTCTTGCTTTTTAAAAATATAACTAATATGGAAATGTACTTTGCATAATTTTACCTGTATGGTTGGTATCACATTGCTTGCTTTCAAAATGAGTTTGGGAAGGGGTTGGAAAGAGGAAGACAATTTGGAACTCAAAACTTATAAAGAAAAAAAGGATTATTAAAAATAAATAAATAATACATTAAAAAAAAATGTTAGAAGACAGAGCTATTCTGTCTCCCCACAGGAGGGTTTCATCATAATCCTGAGGGATTTTTTGCACTCTATGTTCTCTATTCTGTATTTGTCTTAATTTTAAAATTTTCATCTCTTGTCCATAAGCCATTCCCTTTTTTGGGACCATATTCAAAAATCATCAGACATTTTGAGTTATAGTTACTATTCAGTCTGGAGTAACATTTAGAGATTGTATGAATATGTTCTCTATTCCTTTATTCAGTTTATTATTATAATTATTGTTTGAAATAGATTTCAGAAGTGGCCTTTTTACTCTTCTCCCCTTTCACACTCACTCCACTATCCCTCTGCCTGTTCTGTTTTATAGACCCCATTCTCTTACACAGAAACCACAATTCTGTATTGTTTGTAATTGTTTAACATAGCATAGTTTTGATTTTATGTACACAGGCTGCCTTTGAGAATGTAATGTGTGAATACAATGATTTAGTGAAAGCGATTTCTAGTATATCTATCATATCCACCATAAAAGAAAATTAAATTAGTTTAGCATGATTTAGTTTTCAGAAGCCCATGCTATTTTCTTCCTCTTCCCTTATACTATTATAGTTCGTTACTTACTAATTGATTGATAGCTTGTTCTAGTTTCATCTGAGGTACTGAGATTAAATTCAGTAATTTGAAACCACAAGGGCCTTCTAATTTGCTTTTTTAAGAGATGGCACGTTTCCCCCTCTTCAAATTTTTCATGTAATTCATTCTATTTCATCATAATGATCTCAGCACTGTGGCAATATCGGTCACTTTCTCAAATAGCTTGAGTATATTACATCAAATATTAATGATTAAATTTAGTCTTTTTTTCTGAAATTTTAATCTTTAATCATTTCTTTCCCTATTATAATGACTTTCCATGCCTTCCATTGAATTGTAGACCTCTTTATTTGATCTTAAACTTTCAAGGGACTATGCAATTTTTCATTTTTTACCTGTCTGGCACATATGACAATCTCATATATAAAAGCCATTTAATATAAATAGTTGAATTGAATTGAGTTGCCACTTCTTCCTGTTAACGGGAACTATTTCCTATTTACTCATCTTCATAAAGACAGAAATTAAGAAGGCAATGAAAAATTTTGCCTCTTGATATTCTTGATAATCAATGGCTGCCCATTGCTGTTTGCTAGAGGAATGAAAAGTTCAATACTCAAAGTCTAGTTATCTACACATAAAATTTTATTATTCTGTTTCCCTATTTCTACATGGTATGTTTAGGAATCATATAGTCTTAAAATATCATTTGGTAAGACTGCTCATTAATAATAATTTAAATAATTTTTTCCTGATAGGGTCAAAAAGGAGAACCTGGATTAGTTCCAGTTGTAAGTATTTATCCTCTTCCCTTATGTAACAATTTATAGAATTAAACATTTCTAAAAAAACTAATTTTTGAGTTGAGAAATAGTGATCTAACTCTATGTAAGTAAAGAACTTGAACAACAGTTTTGGAGTTTATTTGTTAATGATATTTGAATCAAAAATGCTGTCCTTGAATTTTTATTCAACTTTACCAAAGGACTAAAATATGGCATTTGAAACATTAATTTTATCCCATAATTGTGCAGGAAAAATTGAGTGGCCCCATGTATGTAAGAAAAATGCTGTGATGATAACTCTACCATCCAGAGAGAAAAGTGAAAAAAAAGTTTTATTTGTTCAAATAAACAAATGAAAATGTCTGTGATACTGAAATTCTCAGAGAATATATTTATACTTTTAAGTAATTAAAAATCTGGTTGCATTTCCCTCTGATGGAATAAGATAGAGTTGTTCATAGCACATAAAATAGGAATGGTAAATTAGACATTTATTGCTCAGGTATTCTTTCTAATATTCACAG
Source organism: Myrmecobius fasciatus (assembly GCA_023553655.1). NCBI lineage: Eukaryota > Metazoa > Chordata > Mammalia > Dasyuromorphia > Myrmecobiidae > Myrmecobius > Myrmecobius fasciatus. Next base: position 338,938 of record JAJPUD010000664.1, read on the forward strand.
ACATTAAGCAAATGAGTTATTGTCATTGTATGGGGATGGTGATATAATGCTTATAGTGAGTCATGAAGTGCTAGAGATTCATATAAAATTTCTTATTAGGCTAATCTTTGATTTCTTGATTATTTTTGATAATTGATAGGATTTAGATGAAGATAATAGAAATATACAAGACTTTTGTTGGATCATAGTCTATCAAGAAAAAAGTCAGTATAGCCCATATTAATTTTCTTCAAAGGACTATTATTTTTAGACTTGAAGGAGAAAAAAAATTAACTTGCCTTTTACTGATCATTTTGTTTAGGTAACTGGAATCCGAGGTCGTCCAGGACCAGCAGTAAGTATTATATTCTTTGAGAATATTGTGACTGAAAGAATATTATATTTAAGAGCATATGTTAAAATCTAAAGAAAATGGATCCAAAGAATCTGAAATCTAAAGTAAATACAGAAACCAAAAACCCCAAAAGTGAGTTGGCCTGAATATTTCTCAAAAAGTTTTTTCTTGAGAAGGAATTTCATCAAAAATAAATAAAACAAAAGTTCATTTTGTAATAATTTATATCTTGAAGGACCAAGCTGTGTCAACTGATGCAGTTCATTTGCACATACTTGAGGTAGAAGGATAAAAATTTTATTTCATAGTAAAATTACAACATCTGCTTGTAATTTTTGTACCTAAAATGATTTTCAACAGATATGAAAAATTACAGCAAAATTACAAAAAATCTTAAAAAATAATTTTTACATTAGTAATTGATGTAAATTGATGTGCCTGATACTTTGACTATTAACAATCCTGTTTTGAGTGGCATTGTAGTGAGTAATTAGAGGACAAAAATTTAAAATACATTATTATTTCCTAGTGTTTCTGATAGAGATTATTAATTGGTTAATGATCCGTATATAATAGTTTTAGGGAACAAAGGAATCTAAGAACAATACATTTTTAATTAAGCATTAGCAAGACTGCTGTGAATTTAGCTTTACATTATCATCTGTATCCCATAGGTGCCAAGATTTAAAACACACATACCACCCAACACCAAAAAAAGCATGATAGAGAAACCAAGTAAATTAACTTTAGTGAATTATGAACCTAGCATGTTCTAATACATTCATTTCGAAACCTCTGTTTCAACTAGTTCTGTATTTTGAATTTTATGTGTTCGTGATCTGATTTATTGTGAAACTTTTGTTCTTCTCAAATGGTTCCAAACTTCAAATGAAATGTGCATTTTATAGAAAAAGGTAAAGATGGAAGAATTATTTTCTAAAAATGGTAATTAGAAATCATATACCTGCCCCACTGAGAAGCTGAAAATTTTTTATATTTATTAGATATATCTTGAACAACCTCCATTAAAGTTCTTTTATGAAATTTCATCCCAGTTTGAAGGTGTACTTGGGCTCTCAACAAACAGCTGAGCACAATCCTGGGATAGTCCTGTTAGAATGAATAGGTTCCATGGCTTAATTTCTGCCTGTAAAGAGCAGTTTAAGTATGTGTGCAAATGTTCATGAACAGATAGTTTCATTTGGCAGTAGGAGATTAGGTGAGAATTCCATGGAATTATCTTCCAAGCTATGAGCTTAAAGGGAATATCCACATGAATGAAGTCATGAATCTAAAATTACTTTTGAAAAAAGAAATACAAGCTATGGAAAGTGAAATGGACATTCTATCCAAAAATAAGTGATAAAGTTTGATGAACTACTTACAGAACCTTTGAAGATCTGTAAGCCATCAGTTGGCTACATACTTTTGTAATTGTCCCATTGCTTTCTTTGGGAATTTGACCAACTTTACTTTGATGTGTGTCAGGTAGATAGCAGAGAGCAGACAACTGTAAAAGTTTGTAATTTTCATTTTCTCTAATTTTTGAGATTTTCATCTGAAGTTGTATGCTCAGAATGTAACAGTAATAAAATATGTTAATATTTTGGGTGTTTTTATTTATTTTGTGATTACATGAACAGTAAGAGACTGGTTCTGAGAATTTTTTTTTTATTTTAAAAGAGATTTGGAGCATCCTTTAGAAATGATGGAGTACATTGCATACACCTAGTTTTATTTTTTATATTTGAAAATTAAATAAATGCTTTTTCAGTTTTTTCTTACATCAACTAGGGTTTCAATTTTTAGCTTGCATTGATGCATAAATTGGATACATCTCCATAAGACAAATAATTTTCTTTATTTTGTAATTTTTAAAATTTTGTAATTATTTTATAATTAGGGACCTCCAGGATCTCAAGGACCAAGAGGAGAACGAGGCCCTAAAGGAAGACCTGTAAGTTATTAAAGACTGCCTTTATAGAAACATTCTTATGCCAGGCTCACCTACAAACTTTTCAGTGTAATGTGTAATCAGATGCTGTGTAAAGTATTTGTTTTCAGTCTCCTGTACTATTCCATTAAACATTTCAGGTTTACTCTTTATTTGAAGTAGCTATATAGGCATAATTCTGCCTTAAATTTCAATAATTTATTTCATGTTTATACATTATGATCACTGAATGCATGATTTATAAAAATCATTTAATCTCTCAGTTCTTCAAATATCTCACCGATTGTCTCTTCTGAAGAATAAGTAATCGACATTGGTAAAAAGTTTCTCCTCCAAGCGTTAAAAAACAGAAGGAAAATTATTAGTGCATTGAATTGCTTTCTCATGTGACAAGTTACCTGACATGGATATTGCCAAAATTATGTGATAATACTGACCCATACAGGTGCTATTTTTGTTCTATAGGATTAACTGCAAGGTAAAAGCAAAAGAGAAAAAATATTATTCTTTCAAATATAGTTATAAACTAAGTTTCATAATTTCTCTAATACCCTTAATGTTGAGTAGGCCAATACCTCGGATGCTATTAAAGGGAGTTATTTTTTTTTTCTTTTTCAGAAGTTCTTGTTGTGAAAAAATAAGGCCTCTAGAGTAAAATAATCTACTGTGCTCTTTTAATTTAAAACCAGAGAACAAATATAATAAAGATCAAACAGTTTAACTATTGTCCCAGCTGATATAAAGTATCAGTACTCTTGAATTCTTAAAGAATCTGATTATTTTTTTCTTGTTTCTTTATTACATTTTTTCATATTCTCATGATATGCTGTCTATAAGTTAAAAAATAGAATGTTCTGATCACAGATCAGAATGCCATCATTTATCTGTGATTCAGCAGAATGCATTTATAGTTTTATATCTTATCTAGGTAGGATATGTCTACATTAGAGAATTGACTAACTGAACTTATTTTTCACCCAAACATGTGGATGGGTGTATGGGAATGAGTTAAGAAAAGAAATGAATCACGTGAAGACAATTTCCATAAGGTAATAAAATTAATTCTATCTCATTCTTCCCAAGAGATTTTTACCACAGTCACCAGACTGAATGTTTTCTAGAATAACATTTTGATACACTATCCCCAACACAGAATCCTCCACTTCTGTGCATCTCAGCACCTTGAATGCTCATTCACCTATTCTGATCCAGAGACCAGTGTGATAGATTTATTTGCAGCTACTAAATTAAATCTTGAAAAATGAAACCCATTGCCATACCTGAATCTGTCTTTGTATCTGCCTAGTTCAAGAACTGAGGATGTAAAGATTGAATTTTGTATTTAGTGTACAACAAAACTCTGCCTTTTTTTTTTTACAAGGGACTCATGAGTAATGGTTCTAGAAAAAAGTCATCTTCAGCACTCATTTCTTATTTTTACTTTTTCTCTATTCTCTTTACACACACTGCAAGTTTTCTTATATATATATATATGTTTCCAAATTTCTCCTATTAATAAGTAATAATGATCTGATAAACCACTTTTTAGTGAGTGATTAAATGTGGCCCTCCTAGAAATAATTTTTTTTTTGATTTTTTAAAAGGACAGAAAAAATAGCCAGATGATTAGTCAAAGGAATTAATTGATAATAGGGAAATTTTAAACATAGTATCTACATAAATGAGAAATATTTTGTGCAGAGATATAAATATATGTAGAACAAGCATTTATTAAGTACTTGCTGTGTATTAGACACTGTCCTAAATGCTGGGGATATAATCATGATCAAGCAAAAATATCCTAATGGAAGAAGAAAGCACATAAAGATGAACTAGAAAGATGAGGCAATGACTTGCTAGGTATCATAGTGTGGAGATGGTTGAGAAGTAGCATGGTGGCCTGGTTCCATCATAAGATGAGATGAAAATTCATCCATCAAAGCCTGGCTTCTCAGGGAAGAGTCCAAGTTTCTAGTGGAAGGAAGATAAAAATGATGAAGATGAAGATAATAGTGATGGTGGCAGCTAACATTTAAAGTTTTCTTTCCTTTTTTTTCCCTGAGGCAATTGGGGTTAAGTGACTTGCCCAAGGTCACACAGTTAGGAAGTGTTAAGTGTCTGAGATCAGATTTGAACTTAGGTCCTCCTGACTTCAGGGCTGGTGCTCTATCCACTGCACCACCTAGCTGCCCCACATTTAAAGTTTTCAAAGAACTTTGAACATGTTATTTCATTTTAGCTTTACAGCAATTGTGCAGTGAAGGTTATATTATTGTGATGTTAAATTGTGTTGTCTCCATTTCATAGATAAGGAAACTGATACATAGAAAGGTTAAATATCTTGTTCAGGATCATATAGCTATTCAGTGTCTGAAGTAGGATTTGCACTCAGGTCTTCCCAATTCCAAATCCTGTGTTCTATGCATCATGCCATCTAGCCACATGACAGCAACATGGGCACAGGCAACATAGTGTGGAAATGGGAAAGGAAATCTGTCTAATAGTCCTCAATTCACACCCTACAGATGTCTGCACATTTTGCCATTGAATGCCTATTCTTAGTTGTGTTGTTGCTAGTAGGATCCTTTTGAATCATTCATTCATTGGTCAATAGATTTACTTTTGTGAGAAGAAACAGAATGGAGTTCATGTCAATCCCATTTCCACAGCACACAGAGGCACAGATGTTCCCATGCAATTGTTCAATGAAATGGAACAATGGTTCTCAAACTTTATGGTTCAAAGACCCTTTTATAGTCTTTAAAATGATTGAAGGTCACCCAAAGAGCCTTTGTTCATGGGAGTTATATGTATCAATACTTACTGTATTATAAATGAAAACATCTTACTTTTATTTAAGTATTTTTGATCTCATATATACCCTTGAAAGAGTCACAGGGATTCTCAATTGTCCCTGGACCATGCTTTGAGAACTTTTGGACTAGAATATTTGACACCAGGCTACCACATATTTGTTTGGTTTATTGTTCTGCTACTTGATTCAAATGCTTCTCAGTTCCTGATTTTCCAAATAGATCCTGCTATTGCCAGGGACCTTCAAGGATAAATCTTCTTAAGTAGAGTATGTTTATGTTCCTTCTAGAGAAGATGTGTGTTTATATGGAGTAGAGTTTTGTAACTGGTGATGTGAGGTCTCACTTGACTCTCAATAAATATGTCAACTTCAGCAAGAACCAACATTCTTGGGGCCCAAATTTGAGCAAAATTGCAAGGATGTTGATTGGGGGGAGGCAGTTTCCTCCTGAGTTTCCTGACTATAATGTGTACTTCCTCTACTTCCATAAGTGAAGTGTATGACTGGGGAAAAGAACTGTACCTGTGACTTCATTGGTACAGGAAATCAGGAGGTGAAAAACTACTATTAAAGATTGTCTTTGCAATTAAGATTCTGAAAGAGATACCCAGAATCCTGAGAAATTGACACCATGCAAAAATGTTAAAGGGAAACTGAAATCTGAGAAGTTGAGAGAGAAGTGACACCTCATTATGTTAAATAGTGGATTATATTATGTTAAATAGTAGATAGAAGTGAAAAGAGGAAGGGATGTAATTGATTAAAGCTGTTTTAGCTGTGACTCAAGCTTCCTCCAAGAGTGCTTCTTGTTCTTTTGTCTTCTAGGACTAGGGAAGGGGAAGCATAGGGGTCAAATATTTTCTAATGCCTACCAGGACCTCCACTAAGTACTTTACACATATTAATTTATTTGATATTCTTAACAACTCTGTGAGATAGGTGTCATGATGCTGTACATTTTACACTTGAGGAAACAGGCACACAGAGGTGAAGTGACACAAGATCACATAGCTAGTAAATTTATGAGTGTGGATTTGAACTCAGTTGTGCTCCTAACTCCAGACTCAGCACTCTTATCCCCAGTGTCACTTAGCTGCTGAAATTATGGGCAATAACTCTGCTTGTGAAATTGTAAAGTGAACTTTTGTTTTCTGTTTAACATAACACCAGATAGTATACAAACATTTTATTAAATACTTACTATATGTAAAACATAAAACAAAGATGTTCTCTGCTTTTGAGAAACTTACAATCTTTTGAGGGAAGATTATGCACAAAAAGAAGCTCTAAATGTGAGGAAAATGAGGAAAGGAATGATAGAAAAGCCAATGAAATCCCCAAAAGAGCAGCCAGGTGGGAAATGAGATGCCTGTATTGAATCCTCTTCTTTTGAAGTGCATATTTCTGCCCTCTCATGGAGGTGAAAAGGGTAAAGATAAAGTGTGAAGATGAAGGGTGACTGAATCTTGCAGGATGGTGAAGTTGTCGCTTTTCTGAGGCATGTGGAGAAATCCTCAAGTACTACAAGCAGGTTTGAAAAATGCATCTTCCCTCAGAGTGCAAAAAGGGATTTTGTGTGTGTGTGTTTATGTGTGTGTGTGTGTGTGTGTGTGTGTGTGTGCGTGTGTGTGTTTTATGTGCGCCAAATTAAGTATAGTCTTAGTCTCAAGTTCTCAAGTTCTTTCTCTTTTCCTATTATACATTATATTTGCCAGCTATCCTGGGGAAGAGGGGAATCACTTATCACTGGCTGATTCTAAAGAGCTTGAGACTGTCCTTAATCAATTAACTTCATCTCTCTGAGACACAATCCCCTTATCTACAAGTTGAAAAGATTATGTTAGATTATTTCTAAAATTACAATTGGAAAAATTTATGATTCTATTCATTAGTTGTCAGTTCTAGATGATTCTATGATTTTATTTACCCATATATGGCTGAACTAGTATGTCAACTGTGAGTGTTTAAAGGTTGCCATCTAGTGGCAATTTAGGGATATTCCTTTAATTACTTTATTAGATTGTACTAGAGAAACAAAAGGATGATTAATGTTATGTGCCTTGTGGCATTGCATTTAATTAAAAATGGAAATATATAAATAGAAATTGACAATTATATTTCTACTTTAAGAATATGAATATAAAATTTCTAGTTTCTTGTCTGAACACCAGTTGATTTTGGAACTTTTACAAAAATTGGTCTTTAAAATTATCCTTTGAACCTCTAAAGTTTATCATTTGATAAACTTCATGGGTCTATTAAGTAACATTTTGGGGGTGTTTTCAAATATAATTTTATTAATATATTAACTTCAGGATAATTTTATAATATTAATGTTCTCATTTAGGAATAATTTTTTCTTAATTTTCAAAATCCCAGTTCTGTACTTGTGGTAGCCTATATTTTTGAGTCAAGGCTTGGCATGACAAAAAATTTAATTTGAATTTATTCAAAAAGTATGATATTTATAAATAAGTCTCACAGAAAATGGCTCTCCCTAATAGTGTAAGAAGGAAAGATAATTTCTGTTTCTCTAACTCCCCAGATTTTCCTTCACTTTGATGATGGAGAATAATATCTAGTACTGTATTTGTATGTGTGTGTGTTTTGTCTTTCAAAAAAAACCTCATTAAAAGTATAGATTGTATATTTTATTTTCCATATATTACAATATATATTTATGGTTAAATTATAGTATATAGCATGTAATCAGTTAGCTGGTTAATAAACATTTATCAAATACCTTCTCTGTGTCAAGAACTGTGTTAATTGCTGGGGATACAATGAAAAGTAAAAGAAAGTTCTTGTGTTTGAGGAAGTCACAATCTAATTGGTGAACAACATGCAGATAACTATATACAAACAAAATACTAAAGGATATATAAAAATGTATGTATATATTATAAACACACAGATATATGCCTACACACATATATTCACACATATATTTGTGATGATAATTGTAGGCTAAATTTTTATTACCTAGAAATTCAGTTATTTAAGAAGATAATTTGCCTTCTCATTGTCTTAGTAATTATGTAAAATTCTGCTTCATTTTGACTCTATAGATTTGCATTTGGCAGCTTAAATAACAAGGTGAATCTTTATGCATAAAGAAGATACTTCACTGATCTGTCAGTTTTTAGAAATAAGTGCTGGCAAGGAGAGTTTCCTTTCCTAGAAAATTTAACGCTTATCTAAGAAATTACAAAAAGAAAATATAAAATATAGGTTTCATAGACTATGCTATCTTTTCTATGACAGGGACTAATTAGTTTGATTAATTCAACAAACTGAATTTTTATTTAGTACTATTAAAATCTATTTCTCTTCCAAACTTTGAAGTCAACTATGATGAACAAATTGATTTATTATGTAAGTAAATTACAATAGCATTTGCAGGTAATAAAACATGCATATACTATTTTAGTTTTATTCAACCATTTTTAAGATCATAAAACTTGAACTACCTACTTTTACTATTTCCATTTCTCCTTGGTGAGTTTTCTTCTCTCCCACAATATACTAATCAATTTATAAAATACTGACTCATTGACAATTAGTGTTCTGTGTGTTCTCTTGTTTTACATAAGGAGGCTCTCCTCTGTTTTTTCCCTTTGATCTACCAATTACTTTCTAGCTATTCTCTTCTTTTATCATATAATTCATTACTGTTTTACAAATTCATTGTTTGACCCTTATTAAAAGCTAAGATTTAAGACTTTTAAGAATTAAAGTGAACATACTTATGAGGGATGTATATAGGGATATTTCTGTATCATTGATATGTGGAATTTCACACCATAATTATTGCTCTCTCCTCTGAAAAGCTAGACTAAGTTTTGTGTCTCTATAGTTTCCTCTATTGATTACTAGGCTAATTAAATTCTGGTAAGGAATAAAATGAAAATGTAATAAAATGTAAATGAACCAAATTTGAGAGAATGAATTAACTGGAGCTAGAAGTTGATCAGATTGAGAAGAGTATTCTAGAAAGAAGATCAGTTAACTATGTGAAGTTAATACTCTGAATAGGGAAATTGAACAACATATGTTAAAAGATTTTAAGATAGTTGTATTGGGTTCGAGAAGCTAATTTTTAGAGGCTAAATAGCTAATAAGATTTTTTTCTGTAAAATCCCCACCATTTAGTAGCAAATACTCTCTAAATGGAAGTTTATATGGAAGGATTAGAATTGAGATTGAACCTGTGATTTTACTGGGAAAATGAAACTTCTACCAAAGGAATTTTAAATGCTGAAAGTCTAAGTAACTTGCTCAGCATCACATAGCCAATATGAATTTGAGACAGAATTTGAATCCAATCATTCTTGGCCTCAAGGCTGGCTTTGTAGCTATTTGCTATGCCAACACAAATGAAAGTCAGTTTTTTCACAATATTTGTGATATTAGTAAAATGCATTGAAGAATTATAGGAAACAATAACTGGATCTAAGATGAATAATTCACCACTAAAAAAAAAATAATTCACCACTAAAGATTCAAGAACTGTCATTTTCTTGCAGGCACATCTAGAGAAAACAGTGTGTTTGTCCTTGTTTTCCTATTATTTCTACCAATATCATAAAATCTTAAATTGCTCTTTGAAATACCCCATTACTAAGTGACTTTCTAGGTCTCTCCATTCCCTTTATATACAGTCTCATATCTAATATAAGCTTGCCAATTTCTCCTTTAGAAATTTTCTCACACTCTAGGGCAATAATTGGTGGGAAAATAAGATATCATTGGTTGTTTCTATTCCTTAATCTACAACTTTGAAACTAATAATTAATGTAGTGAAGAAGAAAGAAAAGAAGGGAACAATTTTATGATTTCATGGCCTTGGGGTAGAATCTGTGAGACATTATTGCCTGTGCATCCTCAATGGCAAGAGTAGCAAATAGTAATAGATGGCAAGAAAGCCATGTGTCTGTGACTTGAATCTCATAATTCAGCTCTTCAGAATCAGTTTCCAAACTTTAATGAATTATAAAATGATAATATTATCAAAAGATAACAACATTCATAAGATGGTTGCAGAGATGTGTATAGGGGGCTAAAATACTACTAGTATAATAATTTGCTGAGATTATAATACTCTTTCTGTGTTATGTTCACAGTAAAATTAAATCTTCTGTTTATACAAAATTCTTCACAATCTGAATCTTCCTATCTTTCCAAGATTATTATATATTACTCCCCTCTACATACTCACTATACCTCCATACTATTTCTACTTGCTTTGTGGCACAAAACATACATGCTTTATCTTCCCTCTCCATAGCTTTGTATCAATATGTACTGTACTCCATGTTCAAAAGCTAACCCTCCTCATCCCTTACTTTTAGAATCTCAGACTTTTTTCAAGACTCAATTCAAACCTCAAATTCTGCAAATGGTTTTCCCCAGTTCTCCAAACTGCCATGTATCACTTTTAAGGCTACCATGTATTTGTTGCCTTTGTATCTATCTTATATTTACCTATAAATAGATACATTGTCTTTACCATTATAATGTAAAGCCTTCAGTGCCATGGACTATTTTTTCCTTTTCTTTGTATTCTCAGTCCTTGGCATAGTGCCTGACACATAGTAAGCACTTAAAATGATTATTGACTGATATGTTGAATATTAATAATCTTTCAATGAATGTATTTAATAGCAAATTTCTTGCCAAAATTGTTTCTCCAATAGTAAAAGTTCAGTGGAATGCTGACATTGGTGATGGGGCAGAATTATATACCCATTAAACTGTATGAATGCCAACATATTTCTGTAAATATCCACCAATAGATACATGCTTTACATGAAGAAAACTTATCTGTTAGCTTTTCTTTCCCTTATGAGTCTGTGAAAACAACTGTTATTTTTCTTCTCTTGTTTTCTAGGGTGCACGTGGTCCACAGGGAATTGATGGAGAACCAGGGATACCTGGCCAACCGGGTGCTCCTGGACCCCCAGGACATCCATCTCATCCGGGGTCAGATGGCATCAGCAGAGTATGTTTTATTTATATGAAAGACTAACAATGTTCAAACATCTTTTACTCATTACTTGGTTATTATTATTATTATTATTATTATTATTATTTTTACTATGTTAGCTCATCACAGTATGGAGCTGATTTTTGGTTCTTCAGTGGCATTTATTTTAATAGATACTTAAGAATCATACCTCTGATAATTCTTGATATGCTTAATCTTTCTGAGATTCACTTCCTTTTCTTCTAGAATGGGGAAAATGATGTTTATAATTTCTAAGTATTGCTACATCCTAAGTATTTTGTGATTCTTAAAATTGTGCACTATTATTATGAAATAGGCAGTTTTAAAATTCTGGCATATTCTACTAAAAAAACCCCAAAGGTTTCAAGAACAAAGCTTGTCTAGAATCAGTGATATCAGAAATATTAGAAATATCAGCAGAAAGGTGAATATCTGGTGCTAGATTTAGACCACATGACATTTCTTGAGGATTGTTTCTTAATTGATACTGATGTAGGTACCATCTCTAATGATGATCATAGATTTTTTTTTTTTTTTGCTTTTTGCTGAGGCAATTGGGGTTAAGTGACTTGCCCAGGGTCACATAGCTAGGAAGTCTCTGAGACCACATTTGAACTCAGGTCCTCCGGACTTCAGGGCTGGTGCTCTAACCACTGCACCACCTAGCTGCCCCGATCATAGATCTTTTGAAAAATTAAGGCATTAATTTTTTATAAACTATGCTCCTTGGAGATATGATAACAAAGGAATATTATTAACATTGTCATTAGGAATAACAAAGCATTTAACATAACATTAAAAAAACAAAATTATCTGGCAAATAAATATAACAATGCACATATCATATTGCTATTGCCTCAAGTTCCTCTAGCTTTTTGATATTTTTCTATAACTTAACTTCAAATACATCACATTAAATTTGGTTCTTCCTTTAAGAAGTCACCAACAATTAACTCCTCTGCATGAAATTAAGTATTTCCATCTTGCCTTTCTTTCTCAAAGGTTATAGTAGAACTATAAATCTATATATGTTTTGAATAATAGACATGTTTTCATCAAAGTGAATGCATCTTTAGGGAAGACTACCTCTGTTACAGACTGTTGAGGAACTGGTGCTATAGACACTTAACTGTCATTTAGAATTATCTTAACATCACTCCACCCTGCCCTAAGATATTTCCTCTCAGATTAGTTCTAGACATGTAACATGTCTTATTGTAACATGACAAGAAAAAAATAGATTTTTTTTGGAATCCTCAGGAAAATCAGCTTAATCTATTACCATGTAGAAGATAAGATACTAAAAGAGGAGAAACTGAATTCTGTACCTATTTGTCTTTTGCTTTTCTTTCTTACAGTAAAAATAATGATAGACCTCGATTGCTAGCAATTTGTAAGACTGATTTTTTAATTTAATCTTAGGACTGGAGTTTTGACTATATCATAAATCTGGAGATTTTATATAAGTAGTCTATAGAAGAATTTCTTAGCATAAGTGAAACAACTTGTCACATGGGCCCTTTTCAGTACTGAAACCCTTTGAATGGGAATATGATTATAGATTCACCTTTACTGAGAATCCTTTTTTTCCTTGATGATCATGAGTTTTGGTTCTTTACTTAAACATTTAAATAAAACTGACTCTTGTTTATTGGGGAGCTAATATAGTTATGGAGAAAAAGAGAAATGCATATCAATGAAAATCAATTACCAAATTCAATTTGTATTACAATAAAAAGCTTGGTTCTTTGATCTTGCAATGATTTTATGAAATGAGGATTGTGCATTTTCTTATAATAAAGACCTTATTTTCACCTTTCATCAAACAAATTGAATTTTACTGGTCATTTCTTAAATAGAAAAAGGAAAATAATCCAGATTCTTAACCTAAATTGTGGATTACTCAGTCTTATGATTTTAGTAATGTTTCAAAGTTTAGTCTAATGTTATCTGTCAAGGGAAATGACATAATCAGTAAATAGTAAGAGTACAGACATACGAAACTGGATATAACTGTCATCATTTAGACAGGATAAATTCCTTCTAGAAAAGGTAATGATCTCATTAAATGTAGAGAATTTGCACTGAATTATAAATCAGCATGCTAACCTATATATTTTAAAATCATTCTGTACCCTTAAGGAAAGGAAAAATGATCCTTTTACTAAGTAACATCAACCAATGTAAACAACATATCAAATTACATTTTTTTTTGTGATTTTTAAGTTTATATGATTCAAAAATGAGCCATTCCTACAAAGGGAATTTGTAGAGATTTCCAAGGTTAACTAAAAATAAAATCTGGTAATGCATGTATGTGTTTCCTTTTCTGTGAGAGTAATATTAATTTTCTTATCTTTGTAGCCATTTTCAGCTCAGATGGCTGGGTTAGATGAAAAATCTGGACTTGGAAGTCAGATGGGACTAATGCCTGGCTCTGTGGTAAGTACCTATGCTTAATTTAAGTACTTTTGGAGTAGAGGGAAGCATATGTGAAAAGATAGACCACTGAATTAACTCTCTAGTTAATAGTTGTTAATGTACAAATCAAAATGTCACTGCACACATTCCAGTTCCAGGTTATATACTATTATTATTAATGGTGTTGGTATTTATTTCATTAAAAATTTTTGTTTAAACTTATTATTTGTTTCCCTCACTTCTTTTTGAGTTCAGTAATGAAGCTAGAGAGGACCAGATCTTTGTGAAATTTTGACATAAATAAAATTTATCTTTATAATTTTTGCTCTTTCTGATGTCTGCTCCTGATATTTTATATTTCTTTGTATTTGGAAGCATTTTCCCTGGGTGACTAGTGTCTTTGTGCCTTTTCAGATTTTCTCACTGTCATACTTTCAAAGTTACCTCCTTCCTGTCCTGTCCACCATCAAGACTTCCATTCCCTCAATGAAGCAAATTTAAACTACAATTGGCAATAAAATATCATTTTAAGTAAACTATAAGTATTTAGTAGACAAGTAGTCTATCACCAAAACTTTGTATCTCCAACAGAACCTAGATATTATCTATTTATATTAAATATTATCAGTGAAACATGACCATCTTAACTCTCATCAGCCTCTATTTTTTTATCTAGCAAATTATGTAGTTGAACAGTTGAGCTAATGTTCTTGAAAATAACATTCCAATTTTAAATCTTTAACCTAAGTCCTCATAAGCACTTTTGTTGTTGGTGATAGTATTTTTCAATACTCTAATACATCTGTAATGAATGAATGAATGAATGATTTATTAACTACGTACTCTATTCATACTTAGCATAGAGCTAAGAGCTAGGCATATAAGTAAAAAGGCAAGACAGTCCCTCCACTCAAGGAATTCACATTTTGATGGATGTGAATATTCCCTTTAATTCACTTTAAATCAAGTTAATTCAACAAACATTAATGAACTATCACTGTGTGTCAGGCATTGTACTAGACACCGGAGATGCAAAGACAAACACAAAAGCATTGCTGACTTCTTGGACCACATATTATATTGGGAAGAAACTTGGTCTGATACATTTTTGTATCTGTTTGGAGGAGTTTGGAGATAGAGCTAAACTGTATTTCGTTCCATCTGGTCCATATCTCTTCATTTCTTTTGAAAGTAGCTTGGATTTTTTCTGTTGTTGTTGAGTGAGAGGGAATGGAGGGAAACCATTCTTAGATTTCATTGGAGTTATTCAGTGAGGAACTTTGCCAAAAGCAGAATTATTCTTGTTCTAATATTTAGGCTCTTGGATTCTTGAAGCACTATGGGATAAGTGACTTATCCAGAGTCACATAGCCACTTTATCCCAGTCTTAGTACTTAAATCTAGGATCCTTGACTCTGAAGCCAACTCTATATTTATATCAGGTTGCTTCATTTTTGGTCATAGCAAAAATGGGAGGAATGTTATATTTAAATATAGTATTTTACATATAAATATATAATATAAATTTAAAATATTTAATTGCTTTACATTAATATGTGATTTAGGTTTAACTATTTTACATTTTAATTATAAAATTGATTCATAGATATGTATATGAAGACATATATATATTTTTAATTGAAGACAATAAAGACAGAATAACACATTAAAAACGTCAAATCATGCAAAGTTACTATGATACTAAAACAATGATTGATTTGGTTAATGGAATATCTAACAAATTTAGAGTAAATATTCAGTAAAATAGCAGGTT
Source organism: Myrmecobius fasciatus (assembly GCA_023553655.1). Classification (NCBI taxonomy): domain Eukaryota; kingdom Metazoa; phylum Chordata; class Mammalia; order Dasyuromorphia; family Myrmecobiidae; genus Myrmecobius; species Myrmecobius fasciatus. Next base: position 354,243 of record JAJPUD010000664.1, read on the forward strand.
ATTTTGTTTTCATGAGGCTAAAATGTATGGTTTGGGGATAGAATACTGCCCATAGATTGTCTTTTAATTCTATTCTTGCATATTAGCCATTTAAAAATAATAACTATCACCATTGCCACTCCATCAAAGTCCAAAGCATTATTGAAGTTGGGGAAATGCATCATTTGAGACAATAGCAATACAAGCTAAGATGATGGATAGTGAGAAATTTTTGTTCCCTAAGACCCTGTGATAGGTATATAAGCCTGTCAGGGATCTCAAAATGTAAAAGTATAGATACCCTCAAATTTTTTGAATATAACCAAAAGTTGGTTTTTTCAGGATGGAGCTTATAAAATGATTAGACAAAATTGGAATCAAAAAGTTCTCTGGGGTGATATCCACATGAACTCAACAAATAATATATTGATAAAGGAGCTTTGGACAAATGACTGAGTCATAGAGATTTTTTTCTTTAAATGAGGGATATTTATGATGACAATACAGTATTAAAATGATGCCATCAGAAATTATCTAAAGATTATCATTATATAATGTCGATTTTGTGATCAACATAGATTATGCAAGTAAATGATTGAGATTGTAACAGATTGCTGAAATTTGTTTAAAAAATACCTTGCACCAAATACCTAGCAAAATATGACCTAGTCCTGATTAAAATTATACTTCAGAAACTCACTATTTTAAAAAATTTTTTACATGTGACAACTTCCCATCCTAGAAAAACACAAACATTAAATTTCTTTACTTTCAGTCCATTATCAGATTTCTTAGATATAACATTGAATCCTAAAAACTTAGAGGCAGTATTTTAATAGGCTGCCATCTCTAAAACTAATACTCTCCAAGGTGCATAAAATGAAAACTTTAAAAATATGGGCAAGTAGATGAAAATCATATAATGAAATACAATCAGGATAGCAATTTATCCTAAGATTATTTTAATTTAAACTCCATCCAAAAGACAAGGATTACAGAATAATAATAATATTAGTAATAATAAACTATTATGATTTTGTCCAACTACAAAAGCTGTTACTTTAATTACCTATGTAGGAGTTCAGGAAATGTTAAATATAAAAGAATACTAGCAGGTTAGAGACTTGTCCTAGAAGTATTTCTATCTGAACTCCATTATATTAATAAATCTCAAGAAGCTTATGTTCTATCATTTAGAAAATAGGTAAAAAATAAGTATATAAAATATTAAAATTATTGTAAAGTAATTTTTAGGTGAAATATTAACAAATTGGAGAATTAGGAATAGTTTCATGATGAATTCTTTGGATTATGGTGATGGTACTTAGGATTATTTAGTGTGGTGGCAACTAGATAGTGCAATGGCTACAACACTGTTTTGCAAAGTGTTTTCCTTACAACAGCCCTACAAAGTAGACACTGAATAACTAGATTTTAATCCCATCATTTTATCCACTCTATGCTGTGATTCTTCTAGTGATACTACTGTATGACTGCAAATTACAAAACCACACAAATATGGGAAGAATCAAAATTGTAGATCACCCATAGGGCAATGGATGCATAGAGTGATAGATATATGATAGATAGATAGATAGATGATATATAAATAACTGAAATTCCAAATAGTTATGATGATTCTTTACCTTCAAAAATTGAATAAAATATCATCTTAATGACTGACTGGAAAAGAAAGTAGATAGGTTATTCATTCAGTATTAGACAGGGGTAACTGATGATTAGCCCCTTTGTTTAAATGATTCTTATAAATTTGAAAAGACCTACAAAAAGACTCTAATAAATTGGCTTTCTCTGATAAAGATTTATGTAAGGAAATGAAGGAAAGTCACACAGGATAGAAGATATAATCTCCGATATGCAGTGTTGCAGAAAGTATGCATATAGTGAGATCTTAGATCCACTGAAGAACCACCATCACAACCACCATTATCATTAAATATTAGGTTAAAAAGAGTTACTTTGATCTTCTTGACATCTTTAAAAATTCTTTGAGAAAAAAGAATTTGTCCAAACATTAAAGCTTAAGTTCTTGCAGGCAATAACATAAGCTATGAAATGATCCAATTCAGTCCCTTAAATTTGCTGATTTGAACCATAAATTATCTGTATCATAGTTGAAGAATTGCATAGGCAAGATGTCAGGAACTACTTTCTGCATGCCAAGATTATTTAAAAAAAGCAAAAGCAAAACAAAAAACTTCTGATGTTTAACTGAACTGATCTGTAGCTAATGCAAGTCTCCCAATATCAAATATGTTGGGCGTATGAGGAGATATTATTCATTTTTCTTCATGATACTGAAGACATATATAGAAATCATTCCAAGTGCCTGTTATTTTAATTTTACATATTTCCTAATTTCTTGCTTTTGTTTCTTGCTAATTTAATTCTGATTTTCTCTCTTTAATTTCACAGTAGTCCTAAATTCTGCCCACAAAGGAAATGTTGTGTTAATCATTTACTATCAAAGTCTTATTCTTTCAGTCTTAAGTTGGACATTGCTTATATATTTGACAGCCATTATACAGAATAATAGAACATTACTTTTTGTTTGTTATAGGGTCCAATGGGACCAAGGGGACCTCAAGGTTTACAAGGAAAACAAGTAAGTCATTTTGACTTTTATAGACCATAAAAATATTGTGATCAAAAATGTAATTGTTTATATGGTATGATCAAATTTCATTGTTTTTTTTAAATGTTTATATAACTTCTATATGATCTAACTGTTTTTTTAAAAAAAATCATTCTTGGATAAATCAAATATATTTTTACTTCTTATATGGGAAGTACTTTATATAGAACCATTTGAACTTCATTGCTCTTGGATAGGGCAAAATGCTAACATTGTTTTTGGTATCTCATTTGTTTTCCTGTTTATCTTTTTTTAGGGTGGTGTTGGTCCCACAGGCCCTCCAGGTGAACCTGGTGAACCAGGCCCAATGGTAATGTCAAGTAAGCACATATAGCCAGTTACACAAACACATTAGAAATGTAGTGTTTTATAAATATAATAAACTCTATCTGTAATGTAGCATTCCACTAACACTCAAATTTGATGGACTTACATGCATTTGGAATGTGCCTGTACTCTTTTTCTGGTTTTGCATATGACTAAAGTATTTTGAATGGTAGCATTGGTTATTGCTAAACAATTTTCATTTTAAGTCTCTTTTGTACTCGTAATGTATATTATCTAAGGGTTGCAGATTCAGAATATTAGTAATGCAAGCAATTATCTTTGATATTACTAGCATGTAATATCAAAATGTATATTTCTCAAGGATGTTTTAAAATTTTCTTTTATTGACATTTTATAATTTTTTTGTCAGGGTCCAGTTGGTGCCCGTGGCCCAGAGGGACCTCCTGGAAAACCTGGTGAAGATGTAAGCTGAGCTTTGATCTTTAGTTTAGTAACTTTGAAATGGAATGAAATAGAATTTTAGATGAGAATTTTCATTATTTTCTTATTTTTTTTTTGACTTAGCTCAATCTAAATCTTATAAATATAGTCTAGCTGATAATTTCAGGATGGTGCATTTTCAAAGTCTATTAGCACATTGTTTTATCTATGTATGTCACAGACACAAGAAGAGAAGACAACTTTTTTTTCTGTTGGAAAGGCACAATTTCTTCAGACTTTTATCAATTCATGAACTTTCAAGTGAGATACTGAAGTTTTGATATAGAAGACTACTAATAGATTCAAAGTAGTAGCCTTTTAAAAATTCTTTTTCTCAATATTTCATTTTGAATTCTGCACCAATATAGAAAGTATAAGGTTTTCTAATGGTGAAGATATTGATTTATGCAATAAGATTGTTAATTAAATCCAAGATATAACTTCAGCTTGTAAGTATAACTGTACAGGTTGGAGAATAAGTAAGACTAGGAAACACCTTTTTCACATTCTGTTTTTGGCTATGCCACAGAATAATGATGTAATTGTGAACTTCAGAGATCTGATATCTCTCTCTATAATGAGGGAGGTTTTTGAGTCTTATCTAGGATAGCATTTTAAGATAAAATTATTATTAAATGTATGAAATAAAAATAAATGTAATCATAGTAACAAAGTAGTTATAATAGTTCTTTAGATTCTTTGTGTCACTAGAAAAGAGATGGCCAATATTTCATTGTATCATACATTTTTACATGAAGATTGACAAAAATTAGGTCACTCATCTTTCCAAGAAGACATTTTATTATTTGCATGAAAAATATTTAATATTTACCCAACGAGGAGAAATTGTTTTAATTTTTTATTGTGTGTGTGTGTGTGTGTGTTTTTAATGCAAAGGGTGAACCAGGTAGAAATGGAAATCCTGGTGAAGTAGGATTTTCAGGATCTCCGGTAAGTTTTTTTTTTTTTACTGTATAGAAATTGCATGAAGGTACTGCAAAATAAAAATAATGTTAAAAACAAAACAAAACAAAACAAAAGATCACCTTATAGTGGTATCTATGCCATATCTACCCTGCCTAATCACAATATAGTTGGTATTTCCAGTCTATAAAATAGTGTTGGGAGAATTTTTATAATTTACTTAATCTTATTATGACCTAATACAACAAAGTGAAACAGAATTTTAGACCTGGACAAAATCTTAGACACGATGTTCTTAAAACTTTGTTTTTGACCTAAATTTATCATGTGAAAACTACTGAGATTCAAAGATAAATTTTGCCTTTGTTTTTATATATGAAGATTCCTCTGTGTTTTAATTATTGTGTCAATTACAAATATAAAGTTTCCTAGCTTCCCCCTTTCTTCCCTCAATATCCTCCTGGCCATCCCTCCTCTATCCCCTACTATCCCCCCAAATCCCTAAACAAAACTTCAGGCCAGGCATAGATGTAAATACAGAGAAAAATCAGGAGGCTTAATCATACACACAGATGGACATTTCAAAGAGTAAAAGGATTTAAGTCTTTTTAAAGGTCTCCATTTTTCCATTAGACCACATTCTTTAGCTCATCCACTGTGTGGCTCTAGTAGAGGGAAGAAATGTGCATTGCCAGCATATCACAGATGCACACCATGAGTGCAAAAGAACAGACAGTGTTTGGGGGATGATGACAGCCTTGGGTCAAATTGGAATGAGAACTTTTTGTTAAAACTTGTACATCTGGTACATTTTCCTGCTATGTTAGGGAATATATAATCCCCTAATGTAATGAGAATTTCTCATTAAGCGCAAAAAATTGGACAGGTTAACTGCTGATGTTGAGATATTCAGTTCTATAATTCTCCATCAAGACAAGAAATCTTATCTAAAGGACTAGGTTAGTATGGAAGGGAAGCAGATTTTTTTTTTCTTCCCAAGAGGAGAGAGTGCAGGAAAGAAGACCTCAAGGTCCTCTGTTTAAAATGAAAGAATTCTTCTGCATACCTCTACAGAAAGGTAACTAGAGAATGGTACAACTGGACATGAAAACTCAGTATTGTATGGCAACTTAACATAAGCACGGTGCTTTGTTCACATCAAGTCAGTAAGATTATTAATACCATTATTATTAGTCTCCAAAGATAACAAATTTCTCTCTGAGTGGTTAAACATTACTCCATGGTCACCCAGCTAGTAAATATCTGGGCCAAGATTTAAAACCTTATGTCTAAACTCCAAGTCTAGTACACTATAATTTAACCAAATTTGCCTCTCCTGTTGTATGATGGTGAAATACATTGTCTTATCTGCTTTTCTGGTGTGTATAGCATGGCTGCAAACAATATTGTATTAAAAAAGATTGGGTCTTTGTAGTCAGAGATTTTTCTTCTGCACGTAGCTTGGAGAATCATCTCTTTCACCTTCTTAAGCTGAATAAATTGGAAATTTCTATTGCAAGATAAATAATTAATCTCAAAATGAATCCATAGAATGAGAGGAAGCTAAGTAATCACTATACCAACAAATTGGTATATTGATAAAAAAAAAGAAAATACTGATCCAGGAGAAAGTTTTAAGTATATATGAAAAAAATCTTTAAATGCTTTGATTAGCATTTTTCTATTTTTATTATTGTCAGCCAAATCAAGTTCAACTAATAAGTAAAAACTGCCATAATATGCAAACACCTATGATAATTAGTTATGAAAAAACAAAAATGTAACAATACCTGCTCTCAAAAACTTACATTCTACTGAGGCATAAAAAGATGAAAATCATTAATGAAATGCCAGATAATATAATGGAGAAATCATAACTTTGTTATATTTGCTGAGATAGGAAGATTTCCCTCCTAATCATGCAAAGTATTACGTAGTTTTATTACTAAACTTATTGCAAAGTCATGCTATCTCTTTCATTTTCCACTCTTCTTTCCCACTGATTTAAAACTTAGAGATGTATATATATTTATCACTGAGATAATATGTATATATATATACATATATATATAATATATATAATAAAAATCATTAAGTCATCAGTTTCCTAAATCTTTCATTTTATTATCATTCCTCTAATCATCCTGATCTCTTCTTTCTTCTCACTATTAAGAAACTGAGAGGATACAAACATGATCCAGAAGCATATAAATACATTTTTCCTTCATAGAAATACAGAGCTGTATAAGCAATAAATCAGGAATATCCAGGTTTATAGCATTTCAAATTTTTTAAAAATTATGCTATTTTGTTTTTCAAAGTTTAATAATATTTCTTTTAAATATTAATTCCAATAAGTTTGTGTTTATTTTCATGATGTTATATAGTTAATAATTACAGTGATATCATTGTCACTATTTATAAAATGTTAGAAAATGAGCAATTTCCAATATTGTATATCACAGACAAATCTAGCTTTCCATTTGCAACAGATTCTTATTATTACCTCTTATGCTAACATAATAATTCTATAGGAATATTTTGGTTAATGAAATGCTTTATTGATATCTTATTTGTATTACTATAGCAAAGACTTACTTTAAATGTATTTGACAGTGTTTACCCATTCCTAACTTGGTTTTTTTTCCTTTCCTTCCTTCATTTCTTTCTCCTTCCTTTCCTACCTCTTTATTTCATTCTTTCTTCCTAGGGGGCACGTGGTTTTCCTGGTGCACCTGGTTTTCCTGGTCTAAAGGGACATAGGGTAAGTATAAATTTGTTCTTTTTTTTTTTTTTTTTTTGTAATGTGGTATATTTTACTCAAATGGGTGGGTATAAGAGAGAAAGGGGAGATCACTAATATCAAAATTTTCTCTGTTTAGCTTTAGTTTTGTTATTACTCCAAGGTCACTGAAATTACTATGATTTTTCATTGAATCCTCTTTCAAAAATCAAGATTCTTGAGAACATTAAACTTTCGGATTCTTGCTACACTCTCAGACAAGGTCTATAATCAGTAAAGATTATGTAAAGTAAATTGTAATATAGCCATCATTTATTCAATGAATCAATACTCATTTATTTCTCCTTCTATATGTACTAAACATTGGGGAATACAAAGATAGTTAAGACATACTCCATGCCTTTTATGGAGTTTGCAAATTAGTAGGAAGGGTTGTTACAAATTATGTGTATATGTGTATGTCTACTTAGGAGGAAAAATGCTATCTACCTTGAGAGCAGACTGCTGAACTCTGAGTGCAAATTGAAACATTGTTTTTTACTGTCTTTTTTTTCTTGATTTTTTTTTGCAACATGGCTAATACATAAATTTTTGCATGAAAAATGGGAATCATTTAAAAAGACTTTTTAAAGAAACTCAAATTCTGTAATTTGCGAAAAAAAAACATTTACGATTGCTTACTTTTGTTTTTTTTTTTTAACTTTTCCAAAAGTAATTAAGATCCACATATATCCTAAAGGGTTTGTTTTTTTTTTGTTGTTGTTCAGGGACACAAAGGTCTTGAAGGCCCTAAAGGAGAAATTGGAGCTACAGGGGCAAAGGTAATTTTCCTAGCATGATTGCTAAAGATGGTTAGAACTATGTACATTGTTTTACCTGTTATGTGATAAAGCAACTGGTTACCTGCCTAAATCTTATGGTCTTGTTGAACCAACATCTATGAATTTAGGAATTAGTCACTATCTGATGTATTCATATGTTGTTGCTACTCTCAGCTTTTTACTCTAGCTATATGGTGCTATTAAAAGTAATAAAAATTCAGAAATTTAGCTGGAACTGCAATACAAATTGGAAAACTAAAGTATTAGATGTGGTTATTTTGATAGCAATTCTTGTCCCACTTCTAAGCCTCCTTTCTACCTTTAAATTTTCTACTGCTGTTCTTCTATCCAGTTCTGGTAACAGGGAAGGAAAAGGTTATTATTCAAGTGTGGATTGCCTTTTAATATATAGAATTGAGCAGACAGTGAGACCTTGTATTTTATTGCCTTTGCTATTCTAATACTTATTAAGCTATTAAATTCCTGATAGTCATAGTTGTGTGTAGTGTTGCCTGTGTTAAATTGTTAATCTCAGGAAGTGATTAGCTTTTTCCCCTTTCCTAGCAAGTTAATGAAGAAAGACATTATGGTATAGTGAGCAAAGACACCATCTGGGTTTAAGTTTTGCCACTCTCATATATTACTCTGCATATTTCAGATAAGATAGCCACCTGTAAGAAATTAAAGCTTCAGTCCATATTTTTAAGTTAATATGTCTCTGTGTTATGATTTCACAAGCTTGGCTAAATTTTCCAACTTCACTTTAAACTAGCAAACATTCGATGAATCAAATTTCCTTTTGCATTTAAAGAACTATAGAATATAAATTCTATATCTGGCATTAAAAATGTACCATGTGGTTTGCCCAGATAACAGCATCAACCATAGCCTTTTCATAATGTTGTAACTTTCCTATTTTCCTTTTAGGGTGAAGCTGGCCCTACGGGTGCTATGGGTGCAATGGGTCCTATGGTGGGTATTATTTTACATACTTATTATATATTTTTACTTTTAGGAGTATATATAAAAAAGCGATCAATGCAAACTAGTAATTCTCTAGATGTTGTAAAAATGACTTTTGCACTCCTGAATAAATTAAATGTACCAGAATACCTTTTCTAAGTACTGAATACAGGAGGGCACCATGCATTTATACATAATTGCTTTTTGAAATTCTCATAGAGAGGGGGAACTGGAAGTATTGAACTAAATCTATAGTCGGTGAGGAAAAGCCTTTAATTAATGATCACACTATAAAATATAAAAAAGAAAAATTGATAATCACTAATGTAAAATCAGGGGACTAAATTAATATATACAATTCTCTTTTAGCTCTAGAATTGTATGAATCTATAATTTTCACTACTGTGACACGACCTTATTACTTTTTCTTTCTTTTTATGGTTGAAATATTCTATTAAATTTTATTGGTTGAAATGACATTGAAATGAGACATAATTACTGCTTTTTAAAAAATTGATAGGGTCCCAGAGGAATGCCAGGAGAGAGAGGGAGACTTGGTCCACAAGGTGCTCCTGTAAGTATTTATGTATTTCTTTAGAATTCTTTACATATTTTCTTTGTCTTTATTTATTCATGTTACTTTTCCTTTATTAGAATGTTTGTGTATCTCTTATGTTTATATGCCTACATGCATGCAGACAGATACACACATATTTAAAAAACCCTGAGACCCAGTTTGATTTTATAATGCATAATATATGTACATATGAGTGTATATATGTTTGTTTTCTTGAAGTAAACTGCCTAGCATTTAAATGTTAATGACAAGAGCAAAACTCTGTGGGCTAGCTCCATTGTTTTAATGCCAAAGGTGTGCTTCCCCAAAAGACTGTTTTATGGAGAATTCAAACAGGGCAAGTGCTCACATGGTCGTCAGATAAAGTGATATAAGAACAGTCTCAAGATCTCTCTTAAGAACTTCAGAATTGATTGAACAACATAGGGGATATTGGCTTTAGGATAAGGTGTGCCCACAAGAGAGAAGGTGCTCTATGAGCAAAGTAGAATTGAAGTAGCTCAGAAAATACGCAAAATACACAAAGTTAGAGAATCCACTCCAAATGTTCATAATAACTATTTGTGCCCAACTTGTGGCAGAGCATTTTGAATTAATATTGGTTTGATCATTCACAACTGAACATACTGTAACTTAACTGTATCATAGTGATATTACTTGAGTCTCTTCAAGAACAAAGGACAACAATCAATATATACACAGAATGTGTAATATATATAATTTAACATGTATTATATGTGGTATATGCATTTATATATTATATATGTAATATATAAAGCATATATGTACTTGTACCTGTATACATGTGTACACATGTATATATGTATGTGTATTTGTAAATCAAATTTGTAAATCAAGTTTTTTAATATGCTAATTGAAAATGAAGATCATTAATTTAGTAGAAAAATGATTAAAGAAAATGATTCTAGATAAATGTGTAGTACAGATATAAACAAGTATGCTTCCTTTAATGGGCAAAAATTACCCAGGTATCATTTATAACTTCTTAACTACTGTCATCAGTTGAATATAGGACCTATTTTTATGCGCTATAGAGAAAAGATGGGTTTCAAATCAGGGAATCCTTCAGATGAAAATCTCTTTTTCTTCCTGACTCCATAAGATGGAGTAGGTGGGAAAATTTCCCTGCAGTTCCATCAAGATAGTTTTTATGATGCAAGTTTAGTTATATTAATAGAAAATGTGATTAAATGAAGAATATTTTCCAAGAAAAAAATTTGTTTTCAGTGAAACAAAAATGCAGTTAATTGGTTGATTGTGCTTCTCTTTAGGGTGCTACAAGAGGCAACAATTTGTAATTATTTCAAAAATTCCATTGTGGCCTATCATATTCAGAAGTTATTTAAATAATTTGTAATTTTATTGGTATTTGAATGTTATTGTACTGCATTTTTTTATTCTAAAAGTTTTGGACCTCCTCCTAAAAGGAGATCAGTTTTGCACAGCGTAGTGACAACCGAGTAGGAGAAGAAAGTGTACTAGAATCAGGGTCTCTTTGGGTCTCAGTTTTTAATCTCATTGCTCATGTGAAATAAGTAGGTTGAACTAGATGGCTTCCAAAGTCTCTTAGACTTGTAAAATTATGATTCTATTAAAAAATTTGCATCTTTGATACATATCTAGCTCGGAATTTATCTTAGATTCTTGATCTGTTATTAGACCAAATTAAAGCTTTTGTAATAATAATAATAACAATAACAATTGACATTTGTATCATGCTTACTTATGTGCTAAACACTTTACAATTATTATTTCATTTGATCATCATAAAAATACTGGCAGGTTTGTGCTTTTTTTTATCCCCATTTTAGAAATGAGGAAACTGAAACAAATAGGATAAGCATCACCCAAAATCACACAGCTAGTATGTATCTGAGATTTTAACTCATCAATCTGTTCATACCAATTAAGAACTAGTCCAAACATTGTACAAGAGCTAAAATCTAAACTTAAATCCCAGTGAATGTTAGTCATAAACAGATCATCTTTCATTTTTACTGGGCTTAAGAAACAGTGTGAATCATCTTAGGAATTAAACAAATGTGGTGGTTCTGTGAAAAATTTTGCTCTTAATAAGTTTGCCATAGGTCAAACTAAGTTCAGTTTAAGAGTTGAGCTTTGATTCCAGTCATTTTTTGGGCCAATTTCCCAAACCTTTGAATATATACAATTCATGGAGTTTGTACAACTAACTTTTCTTTAGGAAGGATTAAGCGTCTTGTCATGCAAGTCTTTTAGGATGAAAAATACGTATTTTCACGATGTCTTATGTTATATATATATATTTCAAAATGTATATTTTAATTATTCATAAAAGTTCTCAAATTCTTGTTATGAGTTTAATATGAAGTTATTTCTCTGTTCTTAAAACGAATAGGAAAACATAATAATATATAAATAATTAATATATAAAGCCAAGATGGTCTGGTATAAGAAAATTGGACAATTAGAATTGGCTTTATCACTTAGATGCCCTTGAGAGAATAAAATTTTTTTTCCTAAATTATTTAATTTGTATAAAAAGGATCTTAAATTGGCTGAGTTAATCTGGATAATAAGAAGAATGAGGAATCCATATTTATCAAGGCCTTTGAGCTTACTGAATAGAAAGAAGTATGCTAAAATACAAAGAATTAAACTTTTTTCACTTTTTCATTTTTTGAGGCTTTAACTATTCTTCATTAATATTACAAATATAATTATAGTCATTCCTAGCATAACACCAAGGAATTTTATGTATATTAAATCCCTGAGATTAGTTTCATTTTTATTCATATTTTTTTAGCAAAATTAAATCTTTATTCTTTAAGGAAAAATAATTATATATATGAAAATTAAAAGGAAAATGTGTGAATGTCAAATGTCTCTTACTACAGATGATATAATCTTTTTCTACAATGTATTTTCCTCACTTAGGGACAACGTGGTGCTCATGGAATGCCTGGAAAACCTGGACCAATGGTGAGCTAAAATTTCTCTCCATTTCTTTCATTGTGGTTCTTCTTCCTACTACTGAAAATACTATCCTGATATTCTCTGGGGAATTTCATATTATTCTAAAAATTATCATCTGTAATTATGAAAATGAAAAGGAATCATGACTTTTTATGAAGATTCTTTATATTACAATTAAATGTCAGTAAACTATATTTATATTTCATTCTTTGAGAGAAGAAGGTATTATTTCTATTAGGGGAATAACAGATTCATAGCTAGAAATAAGCTTGAGTCAGCTCAAATTGATAAGCCAATTGTTAACTTTTCAGTGTAACCATTTACATTTCAGAAACTGGCACTTATTATAAATCAGGACTAATCCATTAATTGTTTAGACTTAAAACATTGTTAATAATGCAAATAAAATTTACAAATACATACACATATATATCCATTATCTACTTGCTCAAGGTGAATTGTTAGATATTTACTAGTTCACCCCAGTATTGTTCAACAAATATTTCTTTAGTTCAATGATGTACTGATGACTGTAAGATAATCATAACAAAAATAAATGGCATTTTTATAGCATTTTCAGGTTTGTAAAATGCTTTATAGCCATTGTTTCTTTTAATACTCACAACAACTCTGTTTAAAGTTTAAGCAGAGAGTTCCATAGTCCCTTGACGAATCACCAAACACCTTGGAATTTTCTTTCTCTTAAAAATTATGTGACATGTTCTTGTAAACTAATTCCTTAACTGATTAATAACTATTAACTCATTCCTAGGCAAGGTTTAGATGTCTGCAGGTCAGAAGACTCTCAAGAAACTAACAAGAAATTGACTGCTTTGATTTAATAGGTTTACCAGTAAGGATGTTTGGGTGATTTCTGGAGTTGTTATATTCCTACAGAGCCATTTTACACTGTTATTTTGAGATTATGTGAATTTTTCTCTCCAAAGACATCTCTTGCAAGTGCACAGAAACTATTCCACCTCTCTGTCTTTTATGACTCATAGCTCTTTCATCTTTCTTTTCTCCTCTTCCTCTTAAGACTTTCTTGTTTTGAAATGATTGTCATGCCTTTTGCAATGTAGCTTCATTCTCAAGTTTTTCCCTATCTAGAAATATGGTTTATTGATTGCATTTCCCTACATAATTTAACATGCATGAATGACCTTTGTTTCTTATTTCTAGATCACCTATCTAAAAAAATAGAAAATAATGTTTATTATTTTATACAATATGGTGAGGTCTTAGGAAGTTTGGTTACACAACAAGATATCTCTCCAATCCTTGCTCTTGTGAATGGTGAAGAACACTAAGTTTTATGTGCAGAACACATAAGTTTTATATACATATGTTCATGCATACATGTTATATGTATATAAATACAAATTTTATTCAAATACACATATGTTTGCAGTTATCAATTCAGATTTGTATATGGATACACACAAATATATTTATACATACATTATACATACCTCATAGATAATCCCAAATAATCAAATTATGCAAAGTTAGACTACATTCATATTGCTTTATGGATACATATCACGTCTAGATTGGTAAAATGAAAAGGTAGTTCTTGTTTTCTGTGAGATATTTCAGTTAAAGATAAAAGCTTTTTCTTTCTCACATTATCTTATGGTTCAGGGTTAATTATTACATAATAATCAAAATACAAATTTTTTCTCTAATGAAAAATGTTAGCTAAAGTGCTACATGCATGTTGAAGTCTTCCTTGAAATGAGAAGTCATATATAGCATATTTGTCTATCTAACTCACTAAACCAAGATATAGTTTTTAATAAATACACTTCAATAACTATTGTGATAATACTGTAACAACTGAGCTTAAGGTCATTAGCAGAAATGGTCTTCTAAATGAATAGTTTATGGAACAGATTGTTCTTGTTGACTCAGTGAGCAGAAGTTTAATTACAATTTTTTTTCCCCACAGTATTGTGATTGTGTCAAGCTGCACTAAAAAGCGTGCTATGTCAACATAATATCAAGGAAAGAAAATCTTTAAGGAAGAACACTGTAGTGAATATTCATAACTATTATGTGCCACTATTTAGATACCTTAAAATATTTAATATGTACTAAATTAATTTTTATGCATATTGAGTCTAGAATATGACAGTATTTCAGGCTAAATACCTAATAATTAATTCTCTCTCCTCACTGCTTCTAAGAAGAAGAAATAAAATAAAAGGAACAAAGACATGAAAGACCTAAAACCTTTTTTACTCACTTTAGTGCTATCATGTGAAATTCAAGGTGTCTAAAGAACAGCATATTATTCATGTTATTCTTTCCTTCAAGCACTAATTCACCCTTTGAATAGAAGATTCTATATTGTGTTTAAAGATATGAAGTGAAAAGAGACCTCTCTCTGTCTCACTGTTTGTCTTCAGGTCTATTGACCTTATCTATTACCAAATGAGTCAGCTCATTTCACTTATTTTATACCCATAACAATTTTATGGATAAAGGAAATAAAAGGTTTAGAAGAATTAATGACTTGCTCATGGTCACATAGGTGTCAGAGGTAGGATTTAGCATTTGAAAATATGTTCCTTCTCATTTTAGACTGATCTCTATTTCTAAATCTAGAATCATCTCTGTGCCTGTATACTCATGAGCCTTAAATTGTCATCTAAATTGTCTTCTATTGTCTCTACATCATCCAATATGAAACTGAAATTAACTGAGCTAATCAGTTCTCTAGGTTACATGCTTGAAATAGCCAGATAATCATATTGACAACACCTACCTAGTGATTTGAACTCTATTCTCAATATGATAGTCTAATTATAAGTGCACCATAAATTTGCAAAAATTAATAGTTGATATCGACTTTATTATGTAATACTTAGTTGAGATTTCTGGAGCAAACATCTGACATTGAGATACTATTTTAAATACTTTTGACTTATAACTTATGATTTCCTTTCCTTAATATTGTTACAAATAATAGTGTTTTAACTGGAAAACTATATAGCCATAATCCTTAATTTCTTTTCACTATGTTTTAATTCCTTCTTAAGTATCAGTGGAGAAATGGAAGTTGCATATTATACATGAGAACTAAGTTTAAGATATAAAACAAGAAAACTAATTGTTATATATTAACAATGTGTCAAAAGTGGAGGGAGTCCACAAAAAGATGCTCAAAAGCATGAATAACAACATATAATAACTATGTAAATGATTAATCAGTCTTTTTTTTTTAGGGTCCACTTGGGATAAGTGGCTCTGCTGGATTCCCAGGAAACCCTGGAATGAAGGTTAGAAGATTTAACTATTTAGTTCTTTTTGATGGGTTTATTCTAAAAGGAAATTTGTCATTTTATTAATAACATAGGATGACTTCTAAAGAAAAAATCTATGACATCTTCATTGGCCACTATGTTGCTGTATAAGTAGAGAAAAAGGAATTGAATAAAGAAAAATATAATTAAGGGGGAGTAGATTATGACTTTCTAATTCTATAGCTATTAATTTACATTATGTGGTATCAGCTCATATGATGAATTTGAATTATAGCTCCAGACAGTTGAGACAGTTGAATGGAATATCAGTTTTAATTTGAATTGGAAATATGTACTTCTTACTGTGCCTGGTATCAATAAAGAGCACAGTGATCTTAAAAATGGGCATTTTAAATCAATTTAAATTCACCAAAAAATTGTTTTCTTATGCAAGGATGGCTTTTTCTCTCCCTACCCACCCATATTTAATAGTCTTAATTTAAAACAAAAAAAACAAAACAAAAACAAAAAACTAAGTAACCAAAGGGGGAGACTTGGCTCTATAAGTGGGCATGGATTAAAATGTTCCTTGAGAAAGATTTCCATTTGTTGTGATTCATTATTTATTCATTTCTCCCATTAGTTTGGATGATATACACATGGATTTTGGCCCAAAAGGATTTTAAGATGTTGCTGAACTCAGTAAATATAATCAGAAAACAGCTGCAACACATTTTTTTTTTTTTGAATAATAGCACAGTGGGATTATCTCTACATACCTAGTTTTCCTTTGGCAATACATTTCACTATCTACAGGGGGCCCCCTACTTGCACACATAAAAACCTACTTTATGTAAATATGTAAATACATGCAATTTATATCCACATTCATAAGAATTAGTCTAAAGGAAAACTTCTGATTATGACAGTCTGCCACATACTTTCAAAAATGTGTGTCAAAAGAAGACTATACTAGTAGAGGTTACTTTAGAGGACTAAACCATAAATAAAACATAAGACACAAATTTGCATTGATAGAAGTAATTTTCAAGACTGAATCTAAACCAAGCAAATCTATATTTCCACAATTTCTGTTTTAATATATAAACATAGTACACGTATATGGTGCCTATGCATACTCATACACATCATATACATGTATATATGTGTGTAGGTAGAAGTACATATACATATATGCACATGTAATAGATATATATTCATATATGATGTTTAATATATGTCAAGAAATATGTTTTATATATGTACATATATACACATATATGTATATTTCTGCAAATGTTCATTTACTTATGTAATACTAGTTCAATTATGTATGTGTGTGATAATAAAGGTATTTTCCCTTTTGAGGACTGAAGCATAAATTTTAGGGTTGTTACTTTAATACTTTGAAAAATCTTTGTGACTTGATAAAGGTAGATGAATCCTTCCTCAACACGGATTCTAAATTCTCTATGCCTTGGAAATTTTTGTAAATTGTGTCCAATAGCAACAAAAATTCCTCACCTGCATGTCATCATATTTTAAAGAATCTTTAGAAACTTAGGTTAGTTTACTTTGGAGCCACACTTTCAACTTGATAGGAAGGAGTTTGCACTCAATATTTCTATCTATCTATCTATCTATCTATCTATCTATCTATCTATCTATCTATCTAT
>JAJPUD010000664.1:371583-434521 GCA_023553655.1 Myrmecobius fasciatus
ATCTACCTATTATTTCAAGAACCTAGAAACACATCCATGTTGCTTGCAATGATGGGACATTAAAATAAGGATTTAGTAAAGGAAGAGAGAATTTAGCAAGCAAAAAATTCCAAGTAATGGCATCTTTTAAAAAGATAAGATATCTTCTAAATCCACTTTTTTGCTTTTAAAATTAATTTATCAAATGTAAATTAAAATTTTTGAAAAAGATAAAATTAACTTCTCATGCATTAGAGAAAAATTGATTAAATATAGCCATTCTTTAAATAAGGAAATGCCCTTGGAAGCCCTAAGATGATCCTAAATATTTATTCAAATCCTCCTTATTCACTAGAGAGTCATGACCTAATTCTGCATCTGGTATGCCTTTATACATCTCTGCATTGGTCCTCTGCTGCTAATTATTTAGTTACAACACCTGCTTGAAGAATTAATCCCTAGATCTCTAGTCAGTCCCTGACTTCCTTGATTTATCCACCTTTTCCTTGCTAAAGTCCAGCCCTGGATTTCTCTACCATCTACCTCACCCATTCCTACTCACATGCCTGAGAATGAGGTAGCCCTTTTCTCTGCCAAGATCAGTCCCTCTACATGTGCCTTCTTTTCTCCCATCAGATTAGCATCTTCAATCGACCACACCATTATTATTCAATCTGTTTCTAGTAATGGGTTCCTTCCTTATAGCATTCTAATATGATCAACTCTTCCCAATCTTTAAAAAAAACTTCATTAGGCATCACATCTCTAAAGCTATCCTCTTATTTCTTTCCTAGTTTACTCTTCCAGTCTCTTAGAATAGCTTTCTTCACTCTTCTTCCATTACCTCTACTCCTACTTCTCAATCTTTTTCAATCTAGCTTTTCAGTTCATTCATTACTTTACTAAAACTCTTACCTCCAAAGTAACCAATGGTCTCTTAATTGTAACATATGATTTTATTTTTATCAGCTTTCATCCTAATTACTCAATCTGCCACATTGGCATTCAACCAACTTCTCCTCTTGAATATTCTCTTCTCTTGATTTTATAATACTACTTTCTCCTGGTTTTTTTCTTACCTTTCTGACAGCTAGCTCCTTTAAGGTCTTCTTGCTAGCTAATTATCTATATTATGCCCTTTAACATGGATAATCCCCAAGGATTTAAATATCATTCCTATGCAGATGACTAATAAATCTCTATCTCTTCCTGGAACTTCAAACCACATTACTGACTACCTAGTGGATTTTTGAAACTGGATGTTCTGGAGACATTTCAAAATCAACATACTCAAAGTAGAACTTAATATCTTGCTCTCCAAATGAACTTCTTTCAAATACTGCTATTTCTTTTGAATTCATTGCCTTCCTTCCTGTTTCTCAGGCTTATAACCGCAATGCTATCATTACTTTTCCTCATCTTATATAGCCAGTCCATTGAATATTTTTACTTACATGAAAATCTCTTTTGTCTGACTCATCTCTACTTACAAAGAAACCATTTTGATTTCAGCATCAGTGCCTCTTATATAGTCTATTGCACTGTTGTCCTAATTGATCTCCCTGCCTTTAGATTTTTCTCATCCAATCCCTTGACCAACACATCTGTCAAAGTCATTTTCTTTATGTAAAGATATGACTACTAATAACCACCTCCACTTAAGAAATTCCAGTGAATCTGCCTCATGGGTAAAAAATATGAATCACTCTGTTTATCTTTTAATGCCTTTTACAATATTTATCCATGCCTTTTAAAAAGTACTTTTTGATCCACACAAGGGACACTTTATCTCCCATCTCCATTTCTTTGTATTGTCCATTCCCTGGAGCATATTCCTTCCTTACCTTCTCTTTCACGAATCCATCTCTTCCTTTAAAGTAAAGCTAAAATACCATCTTCTCCAAAATCTTTCCTGATCTCCACTCCAACTTGTATTTCCTTTTTCTTCTAGCTAATATTAAACTATCTTATTATTTATTTTCATTTGTTCTCTTTATTCTATAAATGTATATATGGTATACATGTACACATATACATCCATACCCACACTTAAAATACATGCATATAAATTGAATATATATGTGTATGTATACCTGTGCAGATATGTTAGCATGTGAAATCTTTGAGAATAGAGGTTAAGTTTATATTCCAAACACCTAGCAGAACATGCAACATGTACTTAATAAATGCTTTTACATTTACTGGTTGCATACAATTCTGCTAGATAGTTTTTATCTTCACCCCTAGCTCGAACCTTTCCATTTAATTTCAGCAATCACTTTTTATGGATCTGAGACATACAAAATACTTTGTCATGCATGAAGAATAAAAAATAGTTCACTTACATCCAGGTCTATAACATGTTTATTATATCCTTGTGTTGTGGGTGTGATAATTGTCAAGGAAAGATTCAGATAAAGTATTGTTTAATTTTTGAGAAAAATATTTTATGTTGTATGTTTAGGTATGTATATGTAAGTATGTATATTTATATAATGCTCTTTGGATACTCAACAAAATTTAAAACTCTTTAGGGCAGGAATTATAATTTAAAACAACTTTTAAAGTCTTTTAGAGCTTTATTTAGTGATCTGCAAAAGATGAGTGCTCATATGTGTATTGCATTATATCCAATTATATTGTTTTTTTTTTTTTTGTTGTTAAGGAACTGCTTTATAGATATCTAAATCCTTTGGTAGGGATTTGGGTATAGAGAGAGTAGCTTCAATAAGCTCCCTTGCATATGACTGAATATGAATCAATCAGATACAAATTCAGTTCTCTAGTGTTTTACCCTATATAGTATGAAGATGTATGTGTATAAATATAAATTTAGCTAAATTCTAACATTGAGAATATGCTCATTAGGGACTGATGGCATTAATTCATTTATTCATCTTTAAAGCAAAAAAAAACATGATTACTCTATAATTTATAAAATTTTATCATGGTTAGTGTAGGACATAAAAGACAATGCCTTACTTTCAAGAAGTTTACAATTAAAAAGATGCAACAAGTAATGTTCACAGATAACCAGAATAGATATTGAAATTAAAATGCATAAAAGAAATACTTTTTTACAATTATCATGATAGTTCAGAAGATGGAAAGATCTTATCTAATTTAGAGGGAATGAGTAGAGTGAGAGCAGAGTTAAGGAAGTCTTTCTGAGGAGGTGGTTGAGATTTTTTTTAAGAGAAGAAATCTGACAGGTTGAAATTTGGAGGAAAGAATTATAGGAAGAGAGAATAGCGTGAACCACAGCTTTGAAAAAAGAAAGCATAGGGCATTTATGCTCTATGATAAAGATAAGATAAGATAAAAACCTAAAATGGATGCTTCATTGAATTAAAGACAATAGGGATTCTAGGAAAACCAAGGAAACACATGCCTGACCTATGCCTATTGAAGTTGCTAAATAATTGTATCAGGTATAAATGTAGATTGTATTGGTTCCAGTGTGGTATCTTAACTTTGGGTTTGCACTTTAAAACTTAAAATGACTTTTACCACCTTCTTTACTTCCTGTTTACATAGCATATTTGGTCTGTTAATCTTTCATCTATCTCAATAGGGTGAAGCAGGTCCCACTGGAGCACGTGGACCCGAAGGTCCTCAAGGACAGAGAGGTGAAACAGGACCTCCAGGACCAGTTGGATCTCAGGGTCTCCCTGTAAGTTTTTAGGAACTAAGTTGTTACCCATTAAACAGATTAGTATATTTTGAAGTTTGATTTTTTTAAAATAAAGGGTAAATTCAACATTTCTTTCCTAAAATCTCTTTAATCTTAGAATAAACAAATTTAAAAGAGAAAATGAAAAGCATGTTTTGAGGGGCTTTGGGAGTTTTGATTATTAAGAGCACTAGCAGTTAACCTTATAAATGATTATTTTTTTGTAAATGTATTTTCATTTTTGTCTTTTCCCTAACTTTCTAGGAGTCACATCATTTTGTGTTTTCATTGATTTAGTGATTTTTAGGTGACTTTAAAATGTTTTTGTTTTTTTTTTTTTAATAGGGAACAGTGGGAACTGATGGCACACCTGGTGCAAAAGGTCCAACAGTAAGTTCTTAAGTGAATTGCATATGAAATTTAAACTCAGGTTTTTGTTTTGATGGCAAAACTTTAGTCTTCTCCCTTAGTTTGCTTATTATAGCATATCTCCCTTTTATAGGGTTCTCCAGGTACTTCAGGTCCTCCTGGCTCTACAGGACCTCCTGGCTCTCCCGGACCTCAGGGCAGCACAGGTCAACCTGGAATTCGAGGCCAAACGGTAAAGTAGTTTGAAAATAATTACAGTCTTAATGGATCATGAAACTAAGAAGACTAACAGAAACAATGTATAATATGGTTCAATTCAGTATATAAAATCCCAATAATATAAATAATCAAAGCCAAGGGTTGTTATATTATGTAAAATGATAAATTGAAGAATTGATTTGCAATGTATTTTTACATTCTTAGAAAGTAATTTATTTTACAAGTATAATATAGCCTACTTTAATAAATGACTAAAATATCTTTGGAAAATTAAAAAAATATGATCATCATTTCAATTTTATAGGTAATTAAAATAAAAAAAATATTTTATATTCTCCTAACATTTGGAGGTCTTAGAGACATGTTTACTGAATTTTTCATTTTTCTTAAAATAGCTTAAATGGTTTATTCCAGCAAGTTGTCTGCTTTGAATAATAATTTAATTTCCAAAGGGAATGAGTTTCACTGAGGCAAAGATAATTCCTTTATCTCTACTGATTCTATGAGAAATACTTCAGCAACTTTATTAGGCATTAATACCTTTAAGCATTTGTGCTCACTTAAATATAGTTTTTTTCTTTATTTTTTCTGAGGCAATTGGGGTTAAGTGACTTGCCTAGGGTCACATAGCTAGGAAGTGTTAAGTGTCTGAGGCTAGATTTGAACTCAGGTTTTCCTGACTTCAGGGCTGGTGCTCTACCGACTGTGTTACCTAAGCTGCCCTTTACATATAATTTTAGCCCGATTTTAATGAATACATTAAATATATGATAAAATATAGTACTATAGTTTTAATATAGTTCTTTTAAATTCTTCTTTGACTTTATATTTTATATTCTGTCATCTAATTAGTTTGATCATCCGTCACAAGTTTTTTCAACTATTATTGATTTACTGTTTTCTGAGAATTATTGATATTATTAATTTGTCTAAATTGAAGGAAAAGAATCTTCATCAAATGTAAAATAAAACAAGATATTATTTTATGAAAGAGTCCATAAAGTAAGGTTACAACATGGATCCATTTTTGCTTTGTCCCAAGAAATTGTTCAATAGAATTTCTAAATTTCTCACATTATAAACATGCTCTAAATAATTAATAATTTTTTATGTTAAATAAATCCATTGATTAAAACAATTATTAGAGATATTCATAGTTGTTATGATTTCTTTTAATTTAAATCAAAGGAAGAAGACAAGTGCATGTGTGTAAAAGCTGTGAGAGAATAATTAGGTGTTTCATCAAATTGTATTGAATTTCATGTGTACTCAATCCTCCCAGCTTTCAGGATGTTTTTTGAAAATATCATTCATATATCTTATTTGAGAAGCAGCCTGACTTAATAAAGAGAAGGCTGGCCTTGTATTTGAGAAGAGATCGGGTCAGATGCTGCTTTAAACCCACTTGTGATCAGGAGTAAATTGCCTTAACTTTT
Organism: Myrmecobius fasciatus; assembly: GCA_023553655.1. NCBI lineage: Eukaryota > Metazoa > Chordata > Mammalia > Dasyuromorphia > Myrmecobiidae > Myrmecobius > Myrmecobius fasciatus. The sequence goes on from JAJPUD010000664.1 coordinate 377,260, forward strand.
CAGTGTTCTAGGCAACACTTTCAAACTATAATTTTCAGAAAAGCTGAAAAAACATATTAAATAAAAAAAAGAGAAAGTAGACCACAAACTACTTGACTAGGGGGGTATTTGGATATTCTTATCTTTGTATTGCTAGCATACTGCCTTGCACATAATAGGTGCTTAATATATAAATACTTGATTTAAATTTAAAGAAGTGAGGGCTGTGCTTTTAAATCTATTCTTATTCTACTATAAATATATTTAGTTGGGTTGTTTGGTGCATTTGATTTCTTCTAAAGATTAAGATTTTTATTTCAGGGAGATCCTGGAGTGCCAGGCTTCAAAGGAGAAGCAGGTCCAAAAGGTGAACCGGTAAGTCAAAAAATATTTGAAGTACAAATCAGATCGGTTACTTTTCTTGAAATGCAACTGTGATAAAATTTGGACCAGTTCAAAGTCTATCAAATAGCAGAGAGAATCAAAAATACTTCATGAACTCAAAAAATTAATAATGTAAAATAGTTTGTAATATTTATTGTATTTATGTTGAAAACAATTATATTCACCAAAGCTCAGTTTTACATGTAATTCTTTATGTCTCCCATAGGGCCCACATGGCATTCAGGGTCCAATAGGTCCAATTGGTGAAGAGGGAAAAAGAGGTCCTAGAGGGGACCCAGGAACTGTTGGTCCTCCAGGTCCAGTAGGAGAAAGGGTAAGGAAGATATAAGTAATGCTTTTACTTGGGAAGATACTTTGTATATATTATTTATAAATTATGTATATGTTACACATAATTATGTAATATGTTACATATTATCATATATTATAAGTAATAAAACACATATATATTATATTAGGGTTTATACTGACACATAGTAATTCTATGTGTAATTCCAGAAATTCTAAAAATGTTGATTTAAAATTATTCTAATACAAAGTCAAAAGCCTTGTACATTTCAGAAAATTTTTGACAACAATGCTCCTAAACTTTATATGTCATTCTCTGAGTCCAATGATTTATTTGATTTTTTAAAAGATTTTTTAAGAATCGAAATTCCAGCTCTTTAGAGCTCTATAGAAATATAGAAATTTTCTATACTGAAACAAAATCAGGGTTTTAAAAAATATCAAATTAGTAGGAAAAACAAATTCAGAATGATCTTTTTTTCATTTTTAGGGTTCTCCTGGCAATCGTGGTTTTCCTGGTTCTGATGGCTTGCCTGGACCAAAGGTAAGTAATCTGATTAATGAAAAACTCTTGTTTTAGAGAATGGTATCCTCAAGTATCATTCAATTGGAAATGAATTCTAATGGAATTTAAAGTTCTTGATCCAGATTGTTGGCAATAATAATTAATTATACACATGGTACTTTAAGGTTTGCAAAGTACTTTACATATGTTACTTCATTTTATCCTCACAACAATTCTGTGAGATAGATATTATTATTATCCAGATGAAGAAACTGAGGCTGACTGAATCTAAGGGAGATCCTCAGGGTTACACAGATCGCATGTATCTGAGGCAGTTTTTACTTACATTTTCTTGACTCCAAGTCTAGCGTTCTATCCAGTGCACCATGGTTCTGTCTCTAGATTGATCCCTTTACTTACTATCAGTAATTCTAGGACTAGGAATGCAAGATAAATAATCCCTGTTTCTAAGTCTTCATGGTTCCTAAACTGGGGGAAGAATAAGAGAGAAGTAGGAGACATGATTCAGGTATATTCTTTGGGCAGTTGTAGGCCAATGGTTTAACAGCTATATTTTAATATAATTTTAAAATTATTTCACATATTTACATTTTTCTTAACAGATATGTACTTTTTATTTCAATGATAAAAATGGGGATTAGTTCTGTAACAATTAAACATGCACTTTTTCATATTTGTGCCAATTGAAATCAGTCTAACATTGAAATATGAATGTAATGCAATGTGAATGTTTCATTTTGTATAGGGAGCACAAGGGGAACGTGGTCCAGCAGGTTCTTCAGGACCCAAAGGAGGTCAAGGTGATCCAGGGCGTACAGGTGAACCTGGTCTTCCAGGAGCAAGGGTAAGAAAATAGCAATAATTTTCTCTTAGAATAATTATCAATATTTTTGTTCTTTGTGTCTTCAAAATAATTGTATTTTAAAATGAGTTTTTATTCCATTGTACTTGTGTTTTAATCTTGGACTTAGCATTTTAAAAATTATTCATTTTTCCAGTTACCGTGGGAAAGCCTTTTTCAGCATTTCATAACTGAGAGATTTATCTGAGGAGAGAAGATTTTTTCTAACTCATCTTATATTTTATCCCCATTTACTCTATAAACAATAATGAATAATGAATGATAGGAAAATGGTATCCCATTTTGGAACCACCATTGTGAAGTTACAGTTGGGAAGTTTCCTGGAGGTTGTAATAGGGTTATTCTTCTGTGTACCTGTCAGAATTTCTGTTTCTACAATAGGTTTAAGCATGAACAAAATTCCACCACATAATAGCATTTAATACTTTACAGGCATTATATTATTTCTCCTCATTATAACCCTATTACATATCTGTAAATACATGTTTATCCATTTTTTTAAGTGAAGAACTAAGGCTTTATAATATAGATGCCCAAGGTCATACATCTTTAAAGTATAAGTGATTGTATCTAAATTTATCTCTCCTGACTTTATTGACTATGCTTTCTGTGATACTATAATGTGTCTCCATATAGAGCATCTATATTAATTCATCCTCAGTGGAAAAAAGATTCTCCTTATCAAGAAAGCACTTAACCAATAGAACATTATGTTTGCTGACTTATTACTTTGCAATCATAAGTGTCAGGTAAATTCAGTTGTGGTGATATTTGTTCTTTTTTTTTTTTAATTTGCTTTTTTTTTTCTTTCATTTTTAGGGTTTGACTGGAAATCCTGGTGTTCAAGGCCCAGAAGGAAAACTTGGACCTTTGGTAAATAAGATATTAATAGAAGAAAGTTCATAATCATTAGCCTACTCTACATAAATGGTGAAGCATATATTTTATTTGGTGCTATTTTTGCATGTGGATTTTGTTTTCATGTGAAAAAAAAATCCCTTGATTCTATTTATTTCCAAATAGATTAAGAAGTTGATCAGTTTTGATGGACATAATGGCTTAAAAATTATTACTCTGTATGGGGGGGAGTGGAAAATATTATGCTTTCTTGATTTTGATGATATTCATCTTTGGTGAAATTCTCATTTTTCATACATTCATTATTTTAGTCAGAGTAGAGATAATTAGATGTAAAACTTGGCATCTAGTTAGAGAAACTTAAATCTCTAGACCTCTTATATGAATTTGAGTGTAAGTGTGAATATTATCATTCACTCAACTCAAGATAATTTTAGTTCTTAGGGAACTTAGTGCCTCAATTCTTCATTATATTATGTATATAACATGATATTCATTCAATTCAATTAACATTTATGCCTACTTTATGCTAGGCCAGACACTATGCTAAATGCTGGAGATAAAAAAAGAAGAAAGGCCTTGCTCTTAAAGGAGTTTATATTCTAATGGGAGAGACAACATACAAAGAAACATATACAGAGCAAATTTATATACAGGATAAATAAGAAATAATTAAAAGAGGAAAAGCACCAGAATTAAGAAAGTTTAAGGAAGATTTCCTGTAGAAGTTGGGATTTTATTTCGGAATTAAAGATAGTCAGAGAGGTCAGTAATCAGAGTGGAAGGAGAGCATTCCAGACATGGTAGACAGCCAAAGAAAATTCCAGAACCAAAAAGATGGGGTGTCTTCTTTATGGAACAATCAGGAGGCCAGTAAACTGGGATCAGAGTGTATATTGGAGAAGAAGATAAAAGACTAGAAAAATAGGAGGGGACTAGATTATGAAACACTTTGAATTCCAAACAGAGCATTTGGTATTTGTTTCTAATAACAACAGAAAGCTGCTGGGATTAATTGAATAGGGAGTCAAGGAGTTGGTTTCCAGGCAGGAAAAGTGATGGAAAGGGAAAGAAAAAAAATCATCATCTATTCACAGGAAAGGTTTGAGGAAATTTAGTTATTTTTTGGTAGAGAAAGGTTTCAGAGGAACTAATTTGGGAAGATTGTAAGATTTGAATAGGAGTGGTCCCATGCTGGAGGTTCTGGGTAAAAATAAAACTCAAAAAAAAGAAATGATTTTGAAAATTACTAAACAAAACCTGTAAAAGTCCTTTATGTCAGCTTACATTATTGACATCTTACATTAAAGCAGATCTATAATCTGTGTGATATGAGGTTTTTAGAAGCCCCCCATTCCAAAATATACAAAAGCTTTGAGACGTTTGTGTCCTACCCATACCATGAACATTTTCAGGCTTAATCTGAAGAGATTGTCCAACTTTGATTTGATTTTCTACAACTCATTGGAGACTAGGCTTTCAAATACAGATATAGTGATATCCTTCATGCTTCTATTTATCACATAGATTGAAATTCTCCCTCTCTCCAACAAAACAATGTATAATGAAAATCTAGAGCAACATTTTTAGTTTAGATTTTGTTTATCATATGCAACAACATATACATTTTAAAGTTCCATTGCGATTTCATTTTTGTCACACTTTTGCACATTATATTATTAAAGGCACTTTCTAAGATAACTGACATTCATTTTCAAATAGTGGGGGAAATTAGTCCCTTGGAATTACTGTAATGTTAGAGACTCTGAGGCAGGATAGAGATTAGAGATTTTTAATAATTTTAATAATATATGTGTGGAGAGTTTGGAAGCCAAAGCCATGTGGATGAATGGGACTCTTGTCTCAAAACATTCAGCACCAGAGTGAGGGATTCCAAAGACTTTTATAGGGCTTCAGCAATCAGGGAAACAGAGGCAAAGGGAGGGTAGAGCTCTGGGAGGATAGAAGTTCCAGGAAAGTATCATAAATTCAGTTCTGACAGGTTAGGGGTATGGAGGAATGATCATAAATTCTGATAAGTTTGGGAAGAAGCTAGGAGACACTGAGTCTGAGGCCAGAAAGATATGTCCAAATATTGGAAATAAGCCATCTGGAGTTTTATGACTCTTTGGATTTATCTCAGTCCTAATGACCAGGAAGGGGGGTTGCCAATGAGGCAGAACAATAAATTGAGGCAGAATAATTAGGGGAATCTGGGACAGGGAAACTGAGGCACAACATTACTATTACAAGAAATGAATTTATATTCATTTGGCTATTTTGTATTTCACTTTATACAAATTCAGGAGATTGATAATAGCAGAAATACTGCTTTTTTGATTTTGATTTGATTTGATTAATCCATCCATATATCCTACAAAAGGAACAAACTTTGTAGAGAGGGAAATTGAAATTAGAAAATAAAATCTTGATACTGGTTAATTTTTGCTTTGATAAATTGCTATGGTAATAAGAATGAGGTGTCAGCTATTTCCCTTCAATTTGTTACATGTTTTTATTTAAAACTTTAAGCTCTCAATTCTATCTCTCTGTATTTCTCTCCCTCTATTTCCCTCACCGTAGGATGGTAAGCAATCCAATACAGGTTATACATGTCCAATTCTGTAAAACAAGATGGAAGCTATTTTAAAACTTAAATAACTTTTCTATGTTATGAAATGACAGATAACAATATAGTTTTAAGGATGAATTGTAAATAGCTATTCTAAAAATCTTATGTTTGACTGAAAAAACTTATGAGATATTTATATAGGGTGCTCCAGGAGAAGACGGTCGCCCTGGCCCAGCAGGCTCAATAGGAATTAGGGGACAGCCTGGAAGTATGGGCCTTCCTGGTCCCAAAGGTAGCAGTGTAAGTATAGTGTATAGTATATATTATTAATTCATCACATTCATTAAAAATCATTTTAAGATCCAACTTTTTAAGGAAAATGATCACTGTGTAAATAGCTTCTATTTACACATTAGGGGGATCCTGGAAAACCTGGAGAAGCTGGAAATGCTGGTGTCCCAGGACAGAGGGTGAGTATAATTTGGCTTTCAAATTAATTATCTTTAGTTCTAGCATCATTGTCATGCCTTACTAGTCCATTTCCTTACGAGTTTTCACTGTGTAATTTTAGGGAGCTCCAGGCAAAGATGGTGAAGTTGGTCCTTCAGGTCCTGTAGGCCCCTCTGTAAGTAAGCTGTAAATAAATGATTGAGTTTTAAAGATAATCCTCAATGTTTTAAGTATGGGAAACAAATTTTCATGGAATTTTATGGAGAGAAATACCTATTGAGTCATTTCATTTTATGTTTTTTTTTATTATGATTTCTAGGAATTTCCTACATTTTGAAATATTAAAAATCTTACTACTACTTTGAAACAAAACACTGTCTAATTTCTTTTTTTGTGTTGTAGTTTATGGATCTGCAAAATGGGAATAGATATTTATTTCTTAAACATAACAAAGTATTTGAATTTATGGTAAAATACAATTCATATTTGATAAGTAAATGCTATTTTCTCTTCAATTATATCCTCGCTCTTCAAAGGTCTTTCATGGATTTTATTATGTGATATTCTAGAAAGGCAGCAGAGAGTGGCAGATAAAAAAATGACCTTTTAAAAGGAAAGACTTAGATTCAGGTTCTATCTCTGACATTGCATTCTATCAATAAATGTGTAAGATCAGTGTCTTTATCTTATAAAAGAAATATATATGATGGTAACATTTTCCATTCCATATTTTCATACTTAGATGTTCTTTCTTTAGTTTTCTTGGTTTTGAAGTCTGGATTAATGATGTTTTATTACTCAAAAGAAGAATAAAGTAGGAAGTGTTGAACTTTTAAATTAAAAAGAGATATGGTAAAAGGGAGTAATTTCCACATAAATTTAGAGATTCCTCTTTGTAAATTTCAATTTGGCTCCACTTACTCATGTCTGGAACCAAGGCTACTTAAATAAAAGTTGTTTTGGGATATTGGGAAAATGTTGAATTATAAGACTTGAAGAAGGAAAAAATGCTTATTAAGCTTTTGGAGAGTTTCATTCTAGGAGGAACTTCAAACGATATTCTTTGATAACATTGACTTTATCATATCCAGCTAAACTCAAAAAATGTTGTTGGAAAAATTACAAAGAAAAAGTCTATGCCTATTGGCACATATAAGTAGAGAACATGTGAGAGGAATCTGGCTGCGCTTATGTTATTTTTTCTTTTAATACTTAGGGTCTAGCAGGGGAAAGAGGCGAGCAAGGTCCTCCAGGCCCTACAGGTTTTCAGGTGAGCCATTATTTGAGTTTTTCTATTTCTTAATTCATTAATTATATGGGTAGTGTTTTAAAATGTAACCGGGTATAGCAGAATATTAACTTATTTTACTTTAGAAATTATTTTCCTAGAACATATGATTTTATTCTAAAATTACTAAATAAAAGAATTAATTAACATTCATGATGTAAAGTTTATTAGAAAAAAAATGTTAACTTTAGGAACCATAAACTCACTCTGTAAGACTTTTTAAAATCCTTGGATAAATCAGAAGTGAAAAAACATTACAGAATTTGTAGTCCTCTCATATTCTGGGAATTTTTTTTTTCCTGAGGCAATTGGTGTTAAGTGACTCGTCCAGGTCACACAGCTAGGAAGTGTTAAGAGTCTGAGATCAAATTTGAACTCAGGTCCTCCTGACTTCAGGGCTGCACCACCTAGTAGCCCCATATTATGGGAAATTTTGCTAATTTTAATCATTTCAAATTTAGAAGTAGAAACAGTGATAGATTTGGAGTCAGAATATCTCTGTGAAGTCTCAACTTTTTCTTTTTTATGACATTGGACAAGTTAATTGACATTTTTCTCATATGTAAAATTAGAAGGGTTTTACATTAATGAGTTCTATAGTCCCTTCCCAGCTTTCAATCTGGCATTCTAGAGAAAAGAATATTTTATCAAAGTATCATCCCTATTTACTAAAATGGGATCTGGAAATGATTAACTGGGCATACTATTCTGGCTCAAATATATATCCATGGTTTTTGTTTTTGCTTTTACTTTAGAGTGTTTCTGGGTAATATTTTATTTGAATATTTAATATCAGAGACTTTGTATGGTGAAGGTTAATTTTTGACATGTTATCCCTTAAAGATTTACATGTTCACAGGGACATTGCTTTTTTAAAATTTCTTTTAGGGACTACCTGGTCCTCCAGGACCTCCAGGAGAAGGTGGGAAGCCAGGTGATCAGGTACTTTTTAAACCTTAAATATTTATTAAGTTCTACCCAAAGTCATTTTATATAGCTAAATCAAATTTATTAACCATTTGGTTTTTGTTATTGCAGAGCTAATAGATTTTTATCTGTTGAATTACTTTCCTATGAGTTACTATGTTTGTCAGAGTGACAAGATTCCAGTTTAATAAATTCAAAACCAAAACCTTTCTGATACTTATAGGTTTACTGCATTAATTCAAAAAAGTTATAATGAAAAGGTCAGTTTCCAACAATAATTTTATATTTCTCATTTTTGTCCTTTTCACTTCACTTCTTTCGATTTTCTTTAAGATCATTAAGCCCAAGTGAGTACAATGAAAGATTTTTCTTTTTGAGAGATCTGCAAATTCATTGGCATTTAAAAAGCAACAGCTGACATTTGATAAATATTGCATGACTATGAGCTTCATAGATGATGCTTTGTTAACTATTGATTTGACTGTTCTCTTTATCATCAAATGAAGCCAAGATAATTAAGTATTAAAAGGTTTCTATTATTTGAATATAACTAGTCAAATTAACAAATATTGATTAATCATCTTCTATTTACCTAGAACTGTGCTAGAGAAAGTATTTTTAGTATCACTTAAATATCTCCCAAATTGTCAAAAATGTACCCATTTATACTTTATCAATTTGGTAGAGTAATTTAACTGCCATATGCTCATTTAAGTATATCAGGAATGTATTCTTAAAATATTTCTCTTTATTTTCCAGTGCAATGTAATGCATTTAATGTTCAAACACAATGTTCTTTATGCTCTCTCTTCATTTTTGTTTTTCTTTATAGGGTGTTCCTGGAGATCCTGGAGCAGCTGGTCCTTTAGGTCCTCGAGTAAGTATATTCTTTATCTTGGTTGACTTTTTGTTGTTGTTGTTGTTTTTTATTTTTATGAGGCAATTGAGGTTAAGTAACTTGCTCAGGGTCACACAGCTAGGAAGTGTTAAGTGTCTAAGGACAAATTTGAACTCTGGTCCTCTTGACTCTAAGGCCAATGCTCTATCCTCTGTGCCATCTAGGTCTCCCTCTTCGTTGATTTTGACTCTTCATCTTCTCTGCTGTCTTCAATCTCATCTTCCTTCTCTTCCTTTTTCTCCATTCTTTTCTCTTCTTTCTCCTCCTCCACCTCATCTTCCTCCTCTTTTTTCCTCCTTTGTCTCTATCATGTCCATGTCCTTCCTTCTTCTGACTAGGTCTTCTTGCAAATGCAGGGGAAATTCATAGATTGAATCTCACTAATGACTGGCATGCAAGCTTTCCAGGTTTCCAACCTTGATTAGTTCAACTTTACTTAAGAATCCTCTGGATATATATTCCTGGAGGCTTATCACAGTAATGCTTAATTTAATGCAAATACCCAATTTGCATAGCTCCCTGCAACTCAGAATTCTCAAGCTCAAGAGCTGTATTAAGTTCTGCTTCTCCATTAGTTATTATAGGCATAGACCACCATATCCTCTTAATGACCTCTTTTCTTTTGAAAAAAATAGTTCTTACTCCCATAGTTATTTATCATTTATAAGTGCTAAATATTGCCATATGAAAATTCAATTTATGGGGAAACATTTTGTTCTATGAAAATGTCACACTTTGTTTAAGTTAATTTTCTTATTACTAAATGAGTAAGTCTGGCCAAAACATTTTTATTGGTTATTTTTTCAGAAGTGGAAATTTTTATGCATGATGCTATAAAAACATTTTGATGAAATAAATAAGTAAAATATGAGATTATTTTATATATTTAGGGAGAACGTGGTAATCCAGGAGAGAGAGGTGAACCCGGAATAACAGGACTTCCAGGTGAAAAGGGAATGGCTGGAGGTCATGGTCCTGATGGTCCCAAGGTAAACATTAAATTTTTTAATTTATATAATGTAAAGTTGTTTTAAAAAAATTACATAATCACCACAATAGAAGTTAAATGTATTTATTTATATTGTGTGGTTAATGATGAATTCTTTAGCTATGATATTTGAAAAAAATATTTTTAACCTATCAACAAAGATATTAAGTCTACTCCTTTAAAATATCTACCAGGTTTGATAATATATATTCCTAGTAATAACTTTCAATAGCAAAAAAAAAAGACATCTTGAAGCAGAGTAGTTTATCATAAAACTTTTCCAGTGATAAAAACTAATTTCTTTTCCCTTGTCTCAGTTTCCATGACACTTCTTGCTAAGGATATGAGTACATGTTTTCTTAAACAACGAATTTATACTGAGAATTATGTGAAGGAAAATGCATTCTCTCTCCTTGGATGTCATTTTATGACTAGTTGAAGAGCATATGGCCAACATCTACACAGTCATCCCCTGAATGATGCAACGGTCATCCCTTGAATTTGAAGACAATGTTGCAAAAGGGCTTGACTATGCCTATCATGCTCCATTGTAATCACTCAGGTGATGCATAAAATTTAGAATTCAGCTGTCATTGAAGCATGTGAAAAAATAGTGCCAATAGAGCTTCCTTTCCCTTTTGTTACTAAAGAAACAGCCACTAGGTTTCGTCTTATTTATAGTCTGCAATATTCCCCAAAGAGAGAGAAAATATTTTTTCTTTTTTTCTTTTTCTCTAGAAAAAGAGTATTACTTTTTCTCTTGGAAAACTCAGTGTTGTTGGGGATATTTTTCCAAATGAATAATATAAATAACTGAATGAAATCATCAAATTTTATTCATTTAGGGTAGCCCAGGACCTAGTGGGACTCCTGGTGATGCAGGTCCTCCTGGACTACAAGGTATGCCAGGAGAAAGAGGAATTGCAGGAACTCCTGGCCCAAAGGGAGACAGAGTAAGACTGCCTAATTTTGTTCATTCAGCCCTCTTCTATTGGTACTAATTGATTCCATACTTTTATTATTAATTATCCTATTTTATTCTCAACTATTGTGAACAAGGGGTAGGTAATATGACTTTTTGATTGATTTCCACAGGGTGGTTTAGGAGAGAAAGGTGCTGAAGGTACAGCTGGAAATGATGGTGCACGAGTAAGTAATATATTCTTTATGCTGGCCACTATTTTTAGACCTCCATTACCTTCTTATTGTGCAAAATAATATTGACTATACATTCATTTATCATTGGAATTTAAGGAATGATAATAATTATAATAATACATATTAATATATATATATAATATAAATATAATAAAGTTAATGATATTAAAAATAGATATAGTGGCATCCTATCCAGTTAGTAATTCAGGAAAGAAGATTTTGTAAGCTCTCAAACAGAGCGTTACGTTTGAACTTATTTAAAGAACTTCAAAACCTTTTTCTTAGCATTGTAGATGATTATAAGTCCATTAGTTCTCTTTCCAGTTTCATTATCAGTAGACTTGGGGAGGAAAGGTTTGATTTCTGAATAAGCATGCCATGCTTTGGAGCTTGACATAGACCTATTCAATGTATCAAAAACCAATTATTGAAAAGCTTTATAGTTATTTCCATGAAAAAAATCTAATTTTAATTATATATATATATATATATATATATATAAAATTGAGATCTTGTTACAAAATGCAGAATAGAATAGAATGTGGTTTCAATTCTAAAGTCAAATTTGACAAGAAATGGATTTTACAGCTGCTTAGAATAACTAATTCATCCAATATTTCTTGGAGTATTATTAGATTTCTGTTTCAATATGGCTTTTTTTGTTATTTTCTCTTATGCTACCTACTCCTCAATATGTTTATATTATAATACCAATAGAAAAGAAACAAAAGGATAGACAACCAATGATATGAAGTCCACCCTCAGATTGAGGAAAGAGCACAAAGTTAGTCATTCACTCCTGACATTCAAAAAGAACAAAAATACCTGGAAAAATTGTAGATGATTAGAGCCGAATATGATGAAATGTTAGCATTTTTTTTTTACTTTTGCCCAACATCTACAGAAACATGATCAAAATCATCTCTAATAACTCCACTGTTGCAGTATTCAAGTCTTAAATTATGTTGGTTCTTGAGAAGGTAACGGGGTGATATTTCAAAGAATGGCGCCTTGACATTTTTTCTTTAGGGAAAGAAAAAAGGGCTAACCACATGTATGTTAACTGATGGACTGACAGCTATATGCTAAACTGGCATTTAAAATTTTATTCCAATGGAAAGGCAAGTTTAATACATTTAGCACTTCAGGAATTGCAGCAATCTCTTGGAGTGAAAATGATAAAGTGTTCTGAGTAAAGAAGCAGTTTGGATCAATTACAATAATGTCAGAGTCGGGGATAAATGAAGACATGTTTTAAAAGAGTTTTTTTGAAATGAATAAATGTCTTCCTAAGTAATGAAGAGACATTTATGTTTAATTGGAACCATTAAGGAGAAGAATTAGAAAGGTAGAAGAATGATGTTCTATCAAGTATCCTGGGAATATAGCAAAAATTTCTAACATTCTTGCTGGAAATAAAAGTTAAAGAAAAAATTTAAAAGTTTCCTTTGAAAAAAATAATAAGGAGAAATTGAATGATGAAGAAAATCTGGTCTGACTTTTTAGAGAGAGAAATGAACAGAAAGATATTTTAGGAAGAGTTTAAATGTAATTTAGAAATAAGAGTTTTCCACTACTGGGCAGTATGACCTAGGTTTTATTCCCAGGGCTTAAGTTCTCATATATTTTCAACTTCTTAGAAGCCAGTTTGGATCTACATAGCTGAGAATTTATCTTCTTTGTCATATAAGAAATGTGAAAGTGAATATCTAATTCCATTGTTTTCCAATTAAAAGCTGGAATAGAGGACTACAGAAGGAAAATAAACTTAGAAAATGGGTATGAGCTTGAAGAAGTATTTAGATGAATTTGTACTTAAATTTCAAAATACATGTTTATTAAAAAATAAGATTGAAGATGTTCGTGACAATTATGCTATTAATAATCCTTCAAAAACTACTTATGATCAAGATTAAAAGATATGGTCTGGATGATAAGGTATTTAGTCAAATTGAGAACTGGTTGAATAACTACAACTCAAAAAAAAGATGCCTAATATTTGTTAACTTGGGAGTATTTATCTGTTGCTATAAGGATTTGTCCTTTTACTTGTTCTGTGTATCTTGTTATCAGTAACTTAGAGAAGAGCAAAAGTGGTAGGAAAGGAACTCATAGATCATCTAAATATAACCAGATCAAGAATCCTTTCCAGAGTATCTCCAAAAGGAAAGTTTTTCCCATAAGACCCCTACTAAGGAGGAAACCCACTGTTTTATCAATGTCCTCTTCTATTGCTGGACATCTTTAAATTGTCATTTTTTCCCCTTATGTGAAACTTTAATGTAGCAAAGTAAGAGCATTTCTTTAGTGTAATTGCATAAGTCTATTTGTATAGGACTATTGACCTGAATTAGGATAAAGGAGATTAAAAATAACTATTGGTAATGGCTGAAGAAAAATATTTTAGCTCAGGTAGAAAAAGAAGAAAGAATCTTCAGATAAGATCATTTAAGTGAAGTAGGAAGTGTTCAAAAATATTAATCTTGTTTTTAGTCAAGAAGTTTTCTCTGAATCCTTGTCTTTAAACTATTTCTGTTATGCCATTTGCCAGGGTCTTCCAGGCCCCTTAGGTCCTCCTGGTCCTGCAGGCCCTACTGGAGAAAAGGTAATTTTTTTAAAACTTTTGTATATTTTATAACCTTATGAAAGAAACATCTGGTTTGATTTTTTTTGGGTAATTTTCCTGTCTGCGTTTCAGGTGATAAAACTTTGGAACTAGTCATCTAAAATTTTATTTTCCAGGGTGAACCTGGCCCACGAGGCTTAGTTGGCACTCCTGGCTCTCGGGGAACTCCAGTAAGTAAACATAAACATATTTTTAATCTTCTTTAATATAAATGTGAGCACAACATGACCATTAAGGACATATGTTTTGCATGAATACACTTGTATTGAATTAAGTTGTTTTTTAGACATGTCCTACTCTTTGATACTCCATTTGCAGGCAAAGATATTGGAATGGTTTGCAATTTCCTGCTCCAGCTCATTTGCAGATGAGAAAACTAAAATAAATAGGATCATGTGACTTGCCCAGGGTCATATAGCCAATACATGTCTGAGGCTGGATTTAAATTCAGAAAGAAGAGTCTTCCTGACTCCAGGCTGGCCCTCCAGCTACTGCAACACCTACTTGTCCCTACACTTGTATAATCTGTATAAAATTGCTTGTCTTCTCAATGAGAAAAGCAAGGAGGGAGAAAGGAAGAGAATTTGTAATTAAAAATTTTTTTAAAGTTAAAATTATTTTTACTTGCAATTGGAAGTTTATTTATTTATTGCTGAGGCAATTGGGGTTAAGTGACTTGCCCAGGGTCACACAGGTAGGAAATGTTAAGTGTCTGAGGTCAAATTTGAACTCAGGTCCTCCTGACTTGAGAGCTGGTGCACTATCTACTGCACCACCTAGCTGCCCCCAATTGGAAAATTTTAAAAGAACAATCAAGATTCTACTTCATGTTTGAATATATCAATGAAAATAATATCTGGAGACTGGAGAGTTGTGAAATTGTTCTGAGTTCCTGTAAATTTTTTGGTTGCCAAATGCTGATCTTATAGTCAATTTCTACATAATTTAACAAGTAAAATATGAAACTATATTGAAATGGACTATTCTGCATAAATATATATATGTGTGTGTGTGCAATAAATTAGGTGAGATTGTTAAGAAAAAAATTAACATGGCCATTTTGTCATATAGGTGAATCTATGGTGCCTGAAGAATTTAAGCTCTAAAATCATTTAAAAATCAAATTTATTTTTTATTAAGTTTTTAACTGCATTACCATGTTCCATGATAAAAGAATAGCATTATATTAATGATTTTATGTGGGGGATTTAAACTAGGAAAGAAAAGCACCCCTCCCCATCAAAGAATTTACTATTATGAGATAATGGATTGAATATAAATTGCTTTTGCTTTATTAAATGCT
The DNA here is from genome assembly GCA_023553655.1 of Myrmecobius fasciatus. Classification (NCBI taxonomy): domain Eukaryota; kingdom Metazoa; phylum Chordata; class Mammalia; order Dasyuromorphia; family Myrmecobiidae; genus Myrmecobius; species Myrmecobius fasciatus. The sequence continues at coordinate 392,388 of JAJPUD010000664.1, forward strand.
ATCATAACTCTTAAAAACAGCAAGATCTTTTATCTAACATGTATGTGAAATAAGTCTGATGTGAATTACCTCAAATGTTGGTTCTTACTGGTAGCCAAGGGTGATTTAATAAGGTGATTTAATATTTTTTCAATGGGCAGCTGGAGAGATAACATATAAGTCTGTTTAATGTCTAAATGTTTTTTTTTTCTTTCCAAAAAATCAATTCAGGTGATTGTTTGACATCAAATAAAACAAACAATTGGGATCAATGAATTTTTAAAAATTTACTTTAACCAAATTCTTTTTAGCATCCTTTAGATAAATGATATAAGATTCTTTGATAGTCTTGAAATGGATCTTTTCCCCAAGACTTATTCTTATACATTTATCTTTTTTGTTCTTTTGAGGTTCTCTAAAAATGAGATTGAGCATAAAATCAATAACTCATATATCTATTGATAAGTACACATTGTACAAGCCATTAGAGTTTTAAAAATACAAGTTAGCTGTTGATCATTTTAAAAACAATGCATTAAACCTTTTACTTATTCAAAAATGTTTGTTTGTTCTTAGGGATCTCGTGGTGAAAATGGTCCAACTGGTGCTGTTGGTTTTGCTGGACCTCCGGTAGGACATTTCCATATTTCTAATAATGAAATTGTAATTTCTTTGCCATTTGAATTAGTTTCATTGGATTAGGTTTTAGGTCAGGACAAGATTTTAGACATCTGTTAGTCCAACTACTTGATTTTATGTGGGTAGAATCTTAGACTTAAAATTTTTGATTTTCCCAGGTAGATAGAGAGTATGTGGCAGGGCACGTACTTCAAACACATATCTTGTGACTCTAAAACTATTGCTCTTTACATGGTATCATGTTATTTCATGACTCCTGATCTATTTTCATTTTTTGAATGTTAAAGGATTCTAGAGAGCTTTATCGTTTTAAAGAGCATATGTTCATATTTTAGTGCTTTATTCTCTGAGAATAACATGAGGGAATTAAACTAATTAAATCTTCTGTTTGGGGAATTATCTTTGGTATTTACAAAATTTATTTAATCCAATTTATATTAAGCCCTCACCGAAGTAAGGCAGTCTTTTTATATTTTCCTAGTTGATTCCTTATTTTATTTTCTAAGGAAGCTACTTCAAACTTTCTCTTTCCTCCTCAAGCCTTCTCTATCTTTTTTGTCCCTTCCCACTGAGCACAGGATCTTACCTTTCCCCCACTGTCTTTATCTTAATACCTCTTGCTATCATCTCCCACTTTTCCTTCATTTTCCCCAAACTCTAACGAAGAAATGGTCCTTCTCTTTTCCAGGTCACTTTTCTATTCAATCTAATTCTTTATCTTTCTACCATCTTCTCCAGAAGATTTCATCCTTAAGAATCTACTCTCCCTTCCCTCCTTATTCTTTCTACTTTTTTCTTTCTCTCTTCCTTCCCATCCATATTTATATATTTGTGTTGATTCATTTCATATTCATGCTGAATACATTTATATATACATATATAAATATATATATGCATATATGTGCATAATCCATACACTCAGATTTCATATACATTTCATCTCCATTATTCGAATGTAAGAATGTAAGCTCCTTATGAATATTTTTTTTCATTCTTTCAAGAGGGTGAAGATTTAAAGGCAAAAAACAAAGAATCTTTGCTCTCAAAGAGCTTAAATTCTATTGAGAATACTGTGCCCTCTAAAATTTATGTTAGAATTGATATGAACAAAAGTAATTCTATAAATCCAGGAAATAATTCTTCATTTTAAAATAATATTTTCTGTAGGGTCCTGATGGACAACCAGGTGTAAAAGGTGAACCTGGAGAACCTGGACAAAAAGGTGATGCTGGATCCCCTGGTCCCCAAGGTCTTGCAGGATCCCCAGGCCCACATGTAAGTAAAAGAGGGTAAAGTGAAAAGATCAACATTCGAAGACAAATCATTCTATTTAATCATTTTACCATTTACCACATTGCTTCTTTTTTTTCTACTTAGGGTCCTAATGGGGTTCCTGGACTGAAGGGTGGTCGAGGTACTCAGGGTCCTCCTGTAAGTAGACTTGAGATTTGGTAAATTATAACCAGTAAATAGCACAGAACAGCTTCCTGGAATCTAGCACTAATTGGTAGTCATCTTTAAGCCCATTTTAATGAATAACCTATTTATCTATACTGTATACATATGGTATAAGAGTTTCTAGCTATATGTTTAAAGGAGGAATACAAAGTTATGACTGAAAACAAACAAAAAGCAATTTATTATCTGATAATTAGCCAATGTATAATGTTAAAATAGTGTATTATTCTCAATTGGTCAAAGTTGGTCAAAAATATGAATTTCAAGAACTAATTCTCTTAATGGAAAATGGTCTACAGGAAACAATATGCAAATAATTAGTTTTTTCTTTAATAATAAGTTTATATATGTTGACTTTTAGGGTGCGACTGGATTTCCTGGTTCTGCAGGTAGAGTTGGACCTCCAGGCCCCACAGTAAGTCAATTTATTTAGATAATTGATAATTGAGTAAAAATATAATTGAAAAAATTTACTTATGTGTTCATAGGATCCCTAAAATAATGTTATAATGCCTTATTGCTCATTTTTCTTTATTCAACAACTTTTGTTTGTTGTGATTCACATTAATTTCTCTGAAGAGCTGATTGGTAGACCTTTAAAACTGCAACTTTATTTCTGCTTATTATTAATACAATAGTTAGTTATTATTATTTCTGAAGATTTTTTGAATAAAAAAAAAACAAACCTAAATATTACTTTGTCAGTCTGGGCTAGTAAGAATTAAATGCTACATGTTTATTTTTAGATAATGATTTCCTTGTTTAAAGAGATTTGATAATTTAAATTATAGTTATTTTAAGAATTTTGTGACACTAACAGACAATTTTCAGATGAAGAAATTAAAACCATTTCTAGTCATATGAAAAGTGCTCTAAATTATTATTCATCAGAGAAATGAAAATTAAGACAACCCTGAAATACCACTACACACCTGTCAGATTGGCTAAGATGACAGGAAAAGATAATGATGAATGTTGGAGGGGATGTGAGAAAACTAGGACATTAGTGGAATTGTGAACTGATCCAACCATTCTGAAGAGAAATTTGGAATTATGCTCAAAGGATTATCAAATTGTGCATACCCTTTGTTCCAGCAGTGTTTCTACTGTGTTAATATCCCAAAGAGATCTTAAAGGAGGGAAAAAGACCCACATGTGCAAAAATGTTTGTTGCAGCCTTAGTTTGCAAGAAACTAAGTGGATGCCCATCAGTTGAAAAATGTCTGAAAAAGTTATGATATATGAATATTATGGAATATTATTGTTTTATAAGAATGATTAGCAGGATGATTTCAGAGAGACCTGGAGAGACTTACATGAACTGATGCTAAGTGAAATGAGCAGAACCAAATGAGATATACAAGGCATCAGCAAGATTATACAATGATCAATTCTGATGGACATGGCTCTTCTCAACAATGAGATGATTCAGGACAGTTCCAATGATCTTGTCATGATGAGAGCCATCTGTGCACATTGAGAGGACTATGAAAACTAAGTGTGTATCACAACATAGCATTTTCACTTTTTTTTGTTTTTGTTTGCTTGAATTTTATTTTCTTTCTCATTTTTTCCTTTTTTGATCTGATTTTTCTAGTGCAGGAAGATAATTATATAAATATGCATGCCTATATTGGATTTACATGTATTTATGCCATTTTAACATATATTGGGTTACTTGCAATCTAGGGAAGGGGATTGGGGGAAGGAGGGGAAAATTGAAGCACAAGGTTTTGCAAGGGTCAGTGTTGAAAAATTATCCTTGGATATGTTTTGACAATAAAAAGCTTCAATTTAAAAAAAGAAAAAAAAGAATTTTCTGACACTGAATCCTCAGAGGACATTCAAAACTATCCTTAAGAAGTGACCTCCCTGATACACGTAAAAATGCCAACAACTTACATCTGCATTAACTTTTAGGATCATTTAATGCATTTGGTTCAAAAAATAATTGGAATCCTTTTACTTTTTCAAGGGGATTTATATTTAAATATTTATACCTTATCATTTATATCTGTGTTTTATTAGGGAGCTCCAGGGCCTGCTGGACCATTAGGTGAACCTGGGAAAGAGGGACCTCCTGGTCTTCGTGGAGACCCTGGTTCTCATGGTCGGATTGGAGATCGGGGACCAACTGGACCGCCAGGTAGCCCAGGAGACAAAGGAGACTCTGGAGAAGATGGACAGCCTGTAAGTTTTGCAAAACATAGTCCTTTCTGTGTATAAATTTGTATACTTTGAACTATTTTTTATAAGTAGTTACAAATAGAATACTGTAATAGTCACTATCAAAGTGAATTGTTTATTGAATGGTGACTTGCACTTCAGTACATATTTAAGGAATATAATTATCAATGAGGTATTTTGCTTTATAAACATAGTTTGCTGTTTTCTGATCTTTGTCTCATACATTTCAGAATATCCTACAAGATTTTACTGTGTCTGTGAATTGTTTAAAAAATTTTGATTCAGTAGAGCAAAATTTTACTTTAAGGGCTACCTTACATTAAGAAGCGTCTTATGCTTGTATTAAAAGTAACAATAATAAATGTGACAACTAAGATTATTCTCTTTAATGACCATTGGATGATTAATAGCAAACAAGAGAGGAAATAAGATGTTTTATGGTTAATATCATGGCAAATGATATGTAATTTCAAAAAAAGAAAATAATCTTATAAATAGCAAGATCCTTTTGTTTTTAAAATTGTTCATATTGTGATGATAACATCAAGCCCTGAATCATGCAGAATCTTCTCAGTGAGATCTTTTATAGGTATTCTTTATGAGATCCTTTAAAAATATTTAACTCAAAAGTCATCAACTTAACAACATTTATAAAACTAAATGAATAAAAAAATTAATATGTAGATCATCAATCAATATCAATCAATATCAAAATCAATATCAAAATTATCAATCAAATAATTAAGAATTCACTGAACACTTGCTATGTGTAAGTCAACCCAAAAGGCATTTTAGTAAGTGCCAACTATATACATATATACACATATATGGATCACTTGCATGCATTTGTTTTTTATGGATGTGTGTATGAGTGTATATGTGAATGTATATGTGTGCATTCACATTTTATGGATAGATATGGAGGAAAAAAATCTAGATTCAAATATTCACTTTGATTTAGATAATTTTAATGCTTTTAAAAGTACTTTCTTTTTCATAAGTAGTTTGGACTTCCAAATAACCTGAGATTCTCATGCTCAATTAGACATTTTAAATTCATAAACACTGGGTGATTTCATGGAGGAAGGGTCTTTGTTCTGCCAACTCGTAACACTTTTCTAAGGGCTTTGCGTACACATGAATACATAGCATATTTCTAATTCTCATTTTTTTCTGTGTTTTAGGGTCCTGATGGTCCACCTGGTCCAGCTGGAACTACTGGACAAAGAGGAATTGTTGGGATGCCTGGTCAGCGTGGTGAGAGAGGCATGCCTGGTTTGCCTGGCCCAGCAGTGAGTAACCAGACTATATATTATTGTATCTGATTACCTTTTACATACTGTTTGTATGAAATTTATTATATTCTTCTGACCTAAAGACATATGAATAGTATTTTGTTAGAAACATATTTAAAAAACCTTTTACATTTTCATAATTCAAACATCAGAAGTTATATATATGTTTAACTGCCTTTCATAATTGTTGGATAAAATATCTGTCAAGAACTATTAGCAGAGAAATCAGTAGATGAGGAAAGCCAATTGGCTGATGTTGTATTGTGTAGTATTGACTAATTTTTTTAATGAGAAATTTATTTCTATAAAACTAATAACAAATATAACATATTCAAGGATGGGGGGGGAAAAGCTTTGAACTTTGATTTAGAAAACCTTATTTTGAATCCTACTTCTTCCCCTAATTACCTCAAACACTTTGGTCAAGCAACTTAATCACTCTGGGCTTTGTTTCCTCATCTATAAAATGAAGGAGTTGGATTACATGGCCTTCATTCATTCATTCAGCACTTTTGGCACCAGCAAAGATAATGCCAAATAAGGGATTGCTATTTTTTCTCTATAGTTTCACTTTATGTATTATATATTGATTACTAGTAACCTTGGTCTTACATTTATGGGCAAGGAGTTAATGTTAGTCAGCTAGCTTTTGGTTGGTCCATGATTCTTAGTGAGTTAGTTCTATTTATGACTGAGGAATTGTAGAAGAGTTAGTTACACATCAGCTTTATAACATGGTATGAACAAGTTTTTTTTTTTTTTAAATGCATTTTAGGGAACACCAGGAAAAGCAGGTCCAACTGGAGCACCTGGAGACAAAGGTCCCTCTGGCCCTGTTGGCCCTCCAGGGGCCAATGGTCCGGTAGGAGAAGCTGGGCCTGAGGTAAATATGATATTATTTATGACATGTTTTGAAAGTAACATGGAACTACTCTGAGGGTAACTACATTCAGAAACTGATTAACCTTAGGTTTTAAATATTAGAACCTGAAATACTTTCTTATTTAATATCTATTATGTTGGGGCATTTTCTTCTCTTAGCTTTTCCTAAACGAGGACATAATGGAGAAGAGGAGGGGAGAAGATTAATATGTCTGCAATGACTTTCAACTAGTCCTGACCTAATCATTTTAGCTGATTTAGGTTGCTGCCAAATTGACTTGGAGGTGAAAGCCCAATTTCCTTCATCCTTTCACTTTATATTATTTCATTCTGAAATGGCAGATTCGTCAAAATAGCTAGACATTATGGTGATAAAATTGTTATAAATAGATACTGCAGCATAAGGAAAAAGCAAAGTCAATATATATCATATTACTTAGGGACCACTATAAACTAAAGTAGATTTCATATTACCTTAGGCTATTTTGAGGGCAAATAAGGCTTCAAAAGAAAATATAAGAAATTATAGCCTGTGATCTGTTGCTCTTTAATATTTTAAGCAGCACATCAACTACCGAAGACACATTTTATTTCTGACCAGAGAAACTTTGTGCTTAGTGGCATTTTATTTGATAGATAATGCACAATTATGGGACTTTAAAAAACAACAACAAAGGAACTGATTTAAACAAAATAGGCAGAGAGAATTTTTGAACAAAGAAATTTACAATTAAGACTGAATGGAACATCAACTAAAATTTAAAATTGTGTTAAAAAAAACTTATAGATAATGCTTAAAGTAACTTATTAGTTAATAAGTTGTTAGTTAATTAGTACAAATTAGTTAATATTATAAAATATTGGAAAGAAAACACATTCATAATAATGATCAATGAAAAGTAAACCTTAAATATATGAATGAGCCTATCATTTTTAAAAATAATCCATTGCAATTTAGAGGACCATTTAGTCTTATTCAGATTTCTATGTTTAAGTAACTTATGCATTGCAGAGAAGTTGGAGATAGCTAATTCATTTGGCAAATGGGACAGAATTTTCCTTATAACTGTGTTACACTAATTAAAAACAACAATTCTTTACAGGGTCCTGCTGGTAATGATGGTACTCCAGGAAGAGATGGTGCTGTTGGAGAACGAGTAAGGACAATGTTATTGATAAAAATAAACTTTTTAGATGGTTCCGGGGATCTCAAACTGTTCTACATTTGGATCTGTTCCATAGTGTAAAATATACCCAAAAGTTTTAATATAGTTTTTACTTTCATAGCTTAAATAGCTATCAAAGGTTAAAATAAAAAAAAAACTTTTTTGTTAAAATAAATTATCTTAATAGTCTAGCAATAAAATAAATTGATAACCTAAAATACTGCCCTAAAACTTTTGTACTAAAGAGCTTTACCTTGCCACACATTTCCAGCTTTCCAGATTTGTGAAATATGTTGATAGATACTACCTTCACTTTGCATACCTGACAAGCAATGCACAGGATATCTTAAAAGTTCTGGGAAAACTTATAGGATTTAAAAAGACCATACAAGGAGAATTTTAAATCATCCCATATATTTTTTTATTCAATGTGCAAAGTTAAGAATATGTCTACCTTAATATATTTATCATCTTCTGGCAACTGGTAGTGTGTGGCAAGGTATAGTCTTGAAAACTCTAGGATAGGCTCAAAAATTGCATCATTTTATATTTATTTTATAAAAGCAAAATGCTTCAGTAAATGCATACACCAGTTACACAATAATTTTGATTACAGAGGAGAAATGATTTTTTTTGTAAATGTTTAAATGTTAATAAATGTTTATAAATGTTAAAAATGATCATGATGATTTTTGATAGGGTGATCGAGGTGATCCTGGGCCTGCAGGTCTGCCAGGTTCTCAGGGTGCCCCTGGAACTCCAGGACCTGTTGGAGCTACAGGCGATGCTGGACCAAGAGGAGATCCAGTATGTAGCAAGTTAATTTTATTTTGTAGAGTTGTGTATATGTATGTATGTATGTATTAATGTATGTACACATCTATCTTTATATCCATCATCTACTATCTAGGTTTATCATAAGATATACATGCATGTACATTTAAAATAAATAAATTTGCTTTAAGGTTAATGCCTATAAACATCAAATAATAATTAGAAAACCAGTTCATTGATATTACAATTCCTTATTTCCTCCAGGTCTCAAACCTTAGAGTTTTTACTCTTCCTTTTCTTTTTTTTTTCCCCATGTCCATTAGTTGCCAAGTCCAATTTTACCTCTGAAGTTGTTTCCATTTCTTCCTTTTCACTTTTATTATCACTACTTTATTGCCCTAATCACCTTTTCCTTAGACAAATTAAACACCCTTCCTTTAATTTCATCCCTTTTATAATCTGATTTTCACATTTTAACCAAAGTAATATTTGTTAGGCATTGGTCTTTCTCTTCTGTTCTAAGACCTTCTCTTTAACTGAATGATAAATAAAATACAAACAAAGGCCTTGCATTCAAAACCCTCAGTAGCTTAGCACAAACTTCAATTTCTAGTTTCATTTTAAGTTGCCCTCTTCACACAGTCTGTTAGTCAGTTACATTGGATTACTCACTATTCTTTGGTCCCAAAATCTTTTTTTCTGTCTCTGCCATAATGCACATTCTCTCTCATGCTTTTGATAGATTTTCCTCTTGTGTTTGCTTTTTACAGTATTCCTGTTTGTTCCCTTTTCCCATCTTTCAGGCCACTATGTTCTGTCTTTCCTATATTCTTAATAATATTTCAATAATAGGAATAAAATATATTTATTTAATTGCATTGAATTAAATTAATCTATAAAGTAAAGGGTTCAAATCATATGACCTTTTGGTTCTATCCAGCTGTATATTTTTGATCCTGTGAATTTTTAGTTCTTTAGAGTAGGAAAAAATGTTTTAGGTTAATGAAAGCTTTTGCTTTCCTTTATTATGTGAAAATATTAGCCTTCATTATATATACATGTCAAATTTAAGCACAAATTAGTTCATAATATTGCTATAAAACTGAAAGAGTGTTCATGCAGTTAAGCAGTTACCATATAATCACAATTCTTGTCTTTAGACATTAGCTCAGTATTTGTCTTTAATCATGAAACCATGTACCCAGAAGTCTACATCCATAAACATACCATGTATCTACACACATCCTTATGCTTCTTCTTCTTCTTCTTCTTTTTTTTTTTTTTTTGCTTTTTGCTGAGGCAATTGGGGTTAAGTGACTTGCACAAGGTCACACAGCTAGGGAATGTTAAGTGTCTGAGACCAGATTTGAACTCAGGTCCTCCTGACTTCAGAGCTGGCGCTCTATCCACTGCAACACCTAGCTACCCAGCCTTATGCTTTTTTATTACTATATTTATTTATTTCATGTTGTACTTTTTTGTGACTTTTCTTTTTAGGGTTCTCGAGGTCCTGTAGGTCCACCTGGCCGAATGGGGAAACGTGGTTTAGCAGTAAGTCTTCAGAAATTTCTAAGTCTAGATTTTAGGACATAAAATAAACTAAAGAGGGGAAGAATGGTGCTCATTTATAAGGTCTTAAATTCTATATGCTTCAAACCTTGGGAAAGAAAGAAATTCAAATACCATTCAGGGTAGTCCTATATAAAATTGTAATCAAAAGGCTACACTGCCTTTCTGCATTTTGGATGGATTATGATTGTCATTATCACCCACATTGTCTCCTTCCCCTCTCCTGCTAGTTAACTGGTATGTTTGTGGTTTTTATTCTGTTTCTTCAACTAATAGTCTACATAGGTATTCAGGCATCTTACCATTTCTAACTCATATGTTAAGGGCAGATTATTAAGCTATATTCTCAAATTCCTTCTTATTTTTCTTATGTTGCCTGTGGAAAGTTAACAATCATCTTTATACTCATTTTCAAGTTAGGAAAATCTTTTAAAAATTCTTAATTACTTAAACTCAATGTATAAATTGAGGATAGGTCAGTGTTGTATTGTTATTGTTATAATAATTAAAACTAAGAGCAATTTGAAAAAAAAAAAACATTCGAGTGATGGTTGATTGCCAGTTAGAGAATTTAGATTAAAAAAAAACTTGAAGTATCTAAATTTCAAATCTAAATTCAAATCAATTCAAATAGGCATTTGAATGCCTGCAAAATGAGATAAATAGGTTTATTTAGCTCACTTTGCCATGGTGCCACCATGGGGCTACCAGTAACGTTTCATTCTGAGCCCAGGGAAACAGGTAGAGCTGGTCTCCAAAGGACTCAGCAACCTTCTCTCCAGATCACTCTCATTCCTTGCTTCTTCTCAATCTATTCACTTTCATCTACTTAGACTCATTAAGGTAAATGAATTAGAGAAACCATGTTGGGTTTAGGCCTGAAGGTCAAAGAGTATAACCCCTGATAAAAGTTTTCATCTTCAAACACTCCCTGATCTGCCTTCAGTTTTCTAGAAAGTAGAAGGGACCCAATGAACATTTTATTAATTTTTCTTCTTTGTAATTTCTAGCATTGACCTGACCTTCATAAATAGGTTTAAAAAGTAGACTAAACCTAGTCTTTAAGAAAGAAACGAATAGGCAGGCATGCCTTTTCCTTCCACTCCGGGACTACTCTTCGCCCCATTATCAGATTACCAATTAGTTTTAGATTCTCAGGAGCAATCTAGCTGATATTTTGAAGTAAATGTATAGTTATTTGTGCCCTAATTCCTAAGAGCAGGGGTATGGTAACATTTTTCTTAAACACCATTGATTAATTTATAAATTTGTTTCACTCAAACAAATTTTCATATTCATGGTTTCTTGTAGCACAATTAATTAGTAATGTTAATTGTAGTGTCACAGTGAAAGTTAACTATTTCACAATTTTAGATTTTAATATTGCAATGTAGTGATAATATTGTGAATAATTATTTTATATTTTTTCTTGTTATTAAAGTATTTTTAAAAAGTACACGTAATTCACTTTTTGAGTCCGTTAGAAAAGTTAATGATATGTTATTTCACCCTTTTTGCAGCAAAGATGTTTTCTATAATGATTTAAATATATAAACAGACCAAAATGGAGCTATAATTAAACTTTGATATTTGGTTATCAGAAAAATGTGTTAATAAAACCAAATATGTAAATTGACCTCTCAAAATATAGTTAATATTAAGTATGTAAATCTATATTTTATTGCATTGTTTTGAGGTATATGATACACTACCTAAATAAAATATATAATTTGCATCATAATTAAAACAAAAACTCAAGCAACTAGATATATTTACATTTAAATACTTAAAGAAGTGAATTATTGTGACTCCATATGTATACATGTATGTGTATATATGTATATACATATATATGTACATGAATTTTTTCTATCTACTAATTCTTCAGAAAAAAATAAAAAAATTTATGGTATGATTTGACTAGAAAATAGGTTAATTACTGTTAATAAATATAAGAAATATATATTAGTGAAAAATAAATACTAATTTGGAACTTTGAGATACCTAAAGTCTTTGGAATCACATTGCCATATTGAACATATGTCTAGGGCCCCCAAGGACCTCGTGGTGACAAAGGTGATCATGGAGACCGAGGTGATCGAGGCCAGAAGGGTCACCGAGGCTTCACTGGTCTCCAGGGTCTTCCTGGACCTCCTGTAAGTAATTTTCATTCATGTTATCTTTTTCTTTTTTGTTTTTTTGTGAATTTCTAGTCCAGAATAGACTTTATACACACATATGTATGAATATACCCTCACTCATATATATATATACATATATACATATTTATGTGTGTGTGTATATGTATGAATATACCCTCACTCATATATATATATACATATATATGAGTGAGGGTATATTCATACATACACACACATATATTTAAGTTAAGTTAAAAGACTTGCTGAATAAATAATATTACAACTCATCTATTTTAGCAATATATTTATAAGCATGTGATAAAGCCAAATCGTTATATGCATGTGTTGGGGTGGGAAGAGAAGGCATATACATAATCTTTTACTATGTTTTAGTCTTAGTAAGCTAAGGCTTTTCTACATAAGTCCTACTCTGGTATTTCATTGACAAGAAGAAATTACCATGGCTTCTCAAAGACTATTCCAATAGAACATCTCCAATGGAGAATAAGATCATCTTAGAAAGAATCCTAGTATAAGTCATATGTTAAAATGTTTATCTACTAAGAAAAAAATATAAATCCTCTAAGATAGAATGTAAGAAGGTAAAGCTTAGAATGTAAGCATCATTAAAATTTTGATTCAGAGATTATTTTGTTTTTATGTCTTTATAACACTTGCACCTCCCAGAGTGTCAGTGCTTATATATACAATATATATGCACGCACATATATGTACATAATGCATATTATATAACACAATATATAGTATTAAATAAATACCAGTTAGCTCAAATTGAATGGAATTTAACTTAAAAGTTCCATCATCAAATTGGCCAAAGGGTTATGAAATTTTCAGCCACAATAATTCCTAAAGACTAGCTGCTAGTTGTAAAGAGGTTATGATCTGTGTTGATAAAAATGCAGATTTTTAAAGTGCTGAAGTAATCAAAATTAAACTATTAGTAAAAACCCAATTGTAAAGATCAATGACTGTTTAAGACACAAATGTCTGCAGATGACGTCAATAGTTCTATATATTTATATATTATGATGAAGGTTGGCATGTTGCAATTAAAATGGCATAATAATGATTTCCTTCCCTTCCCCTTCCCCCAATATAGGGTCCAAATGGTGAACAAGGCAGTGCTGGAATTCCTGGACCATTTGGCCCTAGAGTAAGTATATTTATATATTTGTTGTTTAATTGTTTCAGTCATTTCTGACTCTGTGACCCCATTTGGAGTTTTCTGGGCAAAGATACTAGAGAGTTTGCTATTTCCTTTTCTAGCTCATAAAATAGTTGAGGAAAATGAGCCAAACAAGATTAAGTGACTTGTCTCCCTCTCTTACCTAGGCTGAAAATATTGGGGCCCTTCATGAGCTACTTCTCTGCTTAGCTTTGACCTGCTCTTTATTCCACTTGGGATAGTTTGCCCCTCCTTAGAAAACCTGATACTTCCATCTCTTTTGAGGGGCTTACCATATCAATACTGAATTTATTATATTAATCACTCAATCACTTTAATGCCCATCAACTTGGAATTTTTGAGCTCAATATGTCAGCCTTAATTTCTCTTGTACTTAGACCATATTTAAAGCATTAAGTGCACTACACATATGTATTCCTTGAAGCTAAATTATGATTTTTTATGACAATAGTGATTTTTTTTCAAAGAAAAGAGAACTAGTGAGACACTTTAAAAAATCCATTGCAAAGAAATGCCTTTACTGCAGCTTATACCTTTAGATTTCTCTCATGTTTAAAATGATGGGTAGTGGGACTATATGATCCCAAAGATCTTTCTTGATGTTAAATCCTATGATATTATTTTTGAATATGTATATAATAGGTGTAATTTATCAAAATAAAGACGACTGTTTGGAATGAATGACTGATCTTCAATTCTGATAAAGGCAGGAAATGCTGAATCCTACCTGCATCAGAACATTAATGTAAATCCTGACTTCAACACTGAGGCATCATATATGTTACTGCTAAGTAATTGGCATATGTTTATAAGAAAAACAAAATCATTTCCTTGACAGGAAAAAATTAAAAGCATTATTACACATTGATAAAATGTATTCCTTGTATTTTTCAGGGACCCCCAGGACCAGTGGGTCCTTCAGGTAAAGAAGGAAATCCTGGGCCACTTGGACCAATTGGACCTCCTGGTATGAGAGGAAGTGTGGGAGAAGCAGGACCAGAGGTATGTTCATAAGAATTTATAGTCTAAAAAATTTATTTAAATATTTACTAGCAACCACAGAGACCTTGTAAAGCTTGAAAAGTCAGAATCTGAATGGAACTGTAAGAAAGTCATAATTTGATGTTTTTAAGTGGAAAATGGATGATTACTTAGAATTGTTGTAATGAACATTCCTGTTCTGAGATGATGACCACTCTATGATTTTTTGCATCTGTGAATCTTGGAAACTAAAAGTGAAGCATTGCTCTACACAATAGCTGGTCTTCCCCAGTTTGGCTAATTCAACAAGCAATATTTACATGGTATCAATCAGGGATTCCTAAACCTGCATAAAATGCTATATCTGCATGCCAATTCAGCTAAGGAAGTCTAGATTCACAAATTTTCTGATTTCTAGGTTGAAAAAAAATCTCAGTTGAATGTATTCTTCTTATCTGAAATCCCTCCAGATTAATTGTATAATTCTAATATTTTGGGATTCAGAAATGGTTTTGTGAGATTATGTTAATGCCTTAATATAAAATTTCTCATCTATAATTAGAGGTATCTTTCTAGGTAGATACCCCTATCTTTCAAGGTAGATAACTCACTTATGTTTGTCTCAAGTACTGATTTGTAGACCTATGGGTCTAAAAATGTTTTCTGTACTGTTTTCCACAAATGGACTTTAGTAGTTTGGCACAGAATCCTTATTTAACTAAAAAAATGCATTAAGGACGTGGCTCTCTTCAACAATGAAATGTTTCAAACCACTTCCAATTGTTCACTGAAGAAAGCCATATACACCCAGAGAGAGGGATGTGATATGTGGACCACAACATAACATTCTCATACTCTTGATTGATGTTTGCTTACATTGTGTTTCCTTTCTCATATTTTTTTCTTGTACACACAATTTTTCTTGCACAACAATGATAAGTGTGGAAATATGTATACATATATTCGATTTGTCAATTATTTTTAACATAATTAACATGTAGCGGATATCCTGCCATCTAGGAGAGGGGTGGGGAGTAGGAAGGAAAAACTTGTGACAGAAAGCTTTGTAAGGGTTAATGTTGAAGAATTACCCATACATATGTTTTGCAAATAAAATAAAATTTAAAAAAATGCATCAATAACAAAAACTGTCATTTTTTTTAAACTATTAGGGTCCGCCTGGTGAGCCTGGTCCTCCTGGTCCTCCAGGCCCTCCTGGTCACCTCACTGCTCCTCTTGGGGATATAATGGGACACTATGATGAAAGTATGTCGGACCCCCTCCCAGAGTTCACTGAGGACCAAGCAGCTCCTGATGATAAAAATAAAACAGACCCAGGAGTACATGCTACTTTGAAGTCACTAAGTAGCCAGATTGAAACCATGCGTAGCCCTGATGGCTCAAAAAAACATCCAGCACGTACTTGTGATGACTTAAAGCTTTGCCATCCATCAAAGCCTAGTGGTGAGTATGCAGTGGGAATTCTTGAAATAAAATAAAATGCAGTCTGTGATTGTAGGATAGAAGAACAAAATATACTACCCTATACATTTCAACATAAGATCATAGATTTACATATAAAAGGATTATTCAGTCTAACATACTTATTTTAAAAAGGAGGAAACTAAAATTTAGCACATTTTTATGACATATCTAAGATCACACAGTTAGTAAATAGCAAAGCCAGTATTCATGCTTCTGACTCCGTCAATTCTCTGATTACAACTCTTAATTATTCTCCTGTTTGTTCCACTTTGAAAACTAGACCTTGGTTATTGCTTTTCTTTTCTGACTTTTCTTTTTTACTTTCCCTCACATTTCTTAAGTCTCTCCTTAAATATATGAAATAATAAAGAAATTTCTGAGCATATTGGCTTTTAAAATTTCATCCCAAATTGCTGAAAAGTTTCATTTCTGAAACTCATCCCAAACTTTCCTACTTCCAAAAACTTTTTTTGTTTTTTAATTTTTTATAAATTATCAAACTTTTATTTTTTTCTGTTACTCCCTCCCCATTAAAGCTATCAGCAACAGAGACAAAATCTTTATAATGTATGTGTATAGTCAAGTAAAATATATTCCTAATTTGGCTAAATTGAAAAATATGTCTCATTCTGCATCCTAAATCCATCACCTCTGTGAGGAATGAGCACCATGCTTGGTCATTGATCCTCTTGAATCATGTTGCATTGATCTGAATTCTTAAATCTTTCAAAGTTATTTGAATTTATAAAGTTGTTTGAAAATTTAAAGCAGAGGCAGAGCGAGGATGACAGAGTAAAGTCAGAGACTTGTATAAACTTTCCCAAATTCCCCTCCAAATAATTTAAAAATAATGCTTCAAAACAAATCCTTGAGTGGCAGAACTACCAAAAAGGATTGGGTGAAACAGATTTCCAACCCAAGAAAACTGGGAAAGTTTACAGGAAAGGGTAAAAATGAAGCTCAGTGCATTACAAACCACATCCAGGCAAACCAGCATCAAGTCTTAGGGGTGACTAAATTGGCAATCAAAATTTCCTGAGCTTTCAAATCACAAATGATGAGGAAGTCAGCCAACTGGTTAGAAGATTACAGGGGACACTTTGCTAATACTGATTGTAGGAGTCTTTTGAATTGCCCATATGAAATTTCAGTTCACAGTCCTAATGTGAGGAAGTGTACAAGCACACTACTGTGTGTGGCCGCAAAGGAACAGAGACCCTGCCTCAGTTTCAGTGTGGAAAAATGTACTTGTGATTGCTCACAGACCAGAGCATAGGCCAGGAGAGATCCTTGGATCATACCACCAGAAGCACTGACACTTACAAATTCTCAGGAATAGCCCTGAAATCAGCAGCATGAAAAACTTAAAGCTTGAGACAGTCCCCCTCTAATAGTCAAGAATTAGGCTGGAAAAATGAGCAAGCAACAACAAAGAGTCTGAAAATAAAAAAAAATTACTTTGGTGACAGGGAAGATCAGAACAAACCCATAAGATACCAAAAAATGTAAAAACAGCTACATGGAAATTCTCAAAGTAAAATATAAATTAGGCTTGGATCTCCAAAAATTTTATAATAATTCAAAAGGGATTTAAAATAAATCAAAAATGGTAAAAAAAATAGGAGAAAAATGAAAGTTAAGCAAGAAAATAATAAAAATAAAATCATCAGCTTAGTAAAAAAAAGGCACAAAATACTCAAGAAAATAATACCTTAATAAACAGAATAAACCAATGCTAAAAGAGACACAAAAACTCTTTAGAAAGCAGAATTGGTCAGATGGAAAAAGAGATACAAAAAAATCCTAAAAGAAGTCTTTAAAAATTAGATTTGGTCAAGTGGGAAAGGAGATATAAAAGATCATTGTCAAGAAAATAATTTCCCAAAAATTATAATTGGGCAAGTTGAAGTTAATGATTCTATGAGAATTCAAGAAATAATACAGCAATAAAAAGAATAAAAAATAAGAAAATGTAAAATATTTTATCAGAAAAATAACTGACCTGGAAAATAGATAACACATAGATAAGTTAAGAATTATTGGATTCCCAGAAAGACATGATTAAGCAAAAAAAGAGCCTCTACATCTTCTTTTTTTTTCTGACTGACTTTTTTATTAAAATTTCATAGAAAAAACCTCACAACTCTTCCACAGAATAATGTATATGTCTAACATGGCAACTAATTAGATATGTGAAGCAAGGGATGCTTTATTTTTAATTTGTAGCTCTACCAGATTTTATAAACTTTCCAGTCTGTTTTGTAGCATCCTACATGTTTTTCCAATTGTTTCTATTAGTTGATTCTGATGAACTTTAACGTCAGTTGTATGGGTATGTTTCGCAGCTCTGCAATCTGATTTGAAAGATGAAGAATCTTTGGAAGAGTTGGTCAAGAGGGAATGTATGGGAATTACAAGAACTCTTTGGTTCTGGGGAAACTTTTTAGGGGAAGTGCCATAGCAGTTCTTACCAGCTCTAATTAAAAGCCAAACACTGGATGGAAAACTGAAATATTAAATGTGTCCTCCAGTTTTCCAGCATATAAAGCTTCAGAATCTCTGTTATAAGTTTCACTTGATTTTTTGCTTTCAGTAGATTCTCTAATTCACCTGCTCTGTTTAACATCTGTTCTCAGTTTACATTCACATATTGATCACAGTATCTAGTCCAAGGTGAATGGCTCCTCTGGTGGCTGATTTCCAATGTTACCATCATTTTTATCCAGAAGCACAGAGGACTCCTCATTGATGACACTTCCCAGCTATTGAAAAAGTTGTTTTAAGACCCTTGTTGAGTCTTTTTTCAGAATGAAAACTTTGATTGGTACATGAGATACAGAGATGATTGGAGATTGGGAAGATGGCAAAATAGCAGAGAGAGATAAGGAATCAGACAATGATGGTATAAAGCACCATTTCACCAAAGAATTTGGGAGTAGTCTGGTTCCCTTATATTTAATGTGTGCTGCAGTTTCAAACAACATGTCAAGATATTATCAAGGATAACTCTCCTGATATCCTAGAATGAAAGGATAAAATATAAATTGAAAGAATCCACTGATAATCTTCTGAAAGAGACCCAAAATGAAAACTCCAAGGAATACTATAGCTAAATTCCAGAACTTCTGGATCAAAGAGAAAATAATACAAGCAATCAGAAAGAAACAGTTGAAATATTGTGGAATGTTGATCAGAATAACAGAAGAATTAGCAGCTCCTACATTAAAGGACTAGAAGACTTAAAATATAATATCATAGAAGGCAAAGTAGTTAATTTTACAACCAAGAATCACCTACCCAGAAAAAAATGAATACAATCCTTCAGGCGAAAATATGTATTTAATGAAATAGATTTCCTGATTAAAAACATCAGAGCTTAATAAAAATTGACTTTCAAATGCAAGACTCAAAAGAAATATAAAAAGGTAAACAGTAAAGATAAATCATAAAGGAATCAATAAGGTTAAACTGCTTACATTTCTACATGGTAAGATAATACTTGTAACTTCTAAGAATTTTATCATTATTATAGCAATTAGAAGAACTATATAAGACAGAGGGTATGGAGTTGACTATGATGACTGACATAAAAAATAAAATAAAATTAAGCAGTGAGAAAGAGAGACACACACTAAGAGGAGGGGAAAGGAAAAGGAAGAATGGTGTGAATTATCTCAGATAAAAGAAATATGAAAGAGCCTTTTTTTGGAAGTGATGATGGGGGAAATAGTGGACAATGCTTGAACCTCACTGTCATTGAAATGGACTCAAATAGGGAATCACATATGCATTCAGTTCATTTAGAAATCCATCAATCTACAGGGAGGACATAAAAACCAGAGTGGCAGGATGATAAGAGGGCAGATTGGGGGTGGTGACAATTAGAAACAAAACTCTTTTAAGGAGGGTGAAAGAGAGAGAGAAGGATAAATTGGATAGGGAAATAGGATAGAGGGTAATATATAGTAACACAACTGTGAATGTGAATGAGATGGACTCATCCATAAAAAAGAAACAGCAGAGTGGATTAAAAAAACAGAATTCTACAATATATTGTTTTATTTACTTGAAGGAGTAAAGGTAAAGAGCTGGAGTAAAATCTATTGTGTTTCAGCTGAAGTAAATTTTTTTTTAAAGCAGGAATAGTAACCATGGTCTCAGACAAAAACAAAGCCAATAAGTAAATAAATAATGAAGTGAAAAAAAAAACAAATAAATAAATTTAAATCTAATTATAAGAGATGAACAAGGAGATTGCCAAAAGATACTATAGACAATCACCATTAAATGGCAGAGCATCCCAATTCTTAAATGAAAAGTTAAATGAATTGCAGTAGAAAATTGACAATAAAACTATTATGAGGGACCTCAATTTTCCCTTGTTATAACTAGATAAATCTAAACATAATATAAACATGAAAGAAGTTAAGGAGGTGAATAGAATTTTAAAAAGGTTAGATTTGAAAGACCTCTGGAGAAAAATAAATGGAAATAGAAAGGAATACATATTTTTTCAGTTGTACGTATATACAAAAACTGATCATGTGTTAGAACAAAAACACCCTATGACCAATTTTACATATAAATATTAAATGTATTTTTCAGATCACATTACAATAAAATTATATTAAATCAAGGGTTATTGGAACAGATAAAAATTTAATTAGATACTAAATAATAAAATGCTAAGGAATGAGTAAGTAAAAAACCAATCATAGAAACAATAAATTATTTCATTGAAATGACAAGAATGAGACAACACATCAAAATTTATGGGATTCAGTCAAAGTAGTCCTTAGGAAAAAAATTTATATTTTTAAATGCTTACATTCATAAAGTGGAGAAAAAAGCAGATCAATAAATTGGGCATGCAACTAAAAATACTAAAAAATGTAAAATGCCCCAATTAAATACCAAATTGGAACTATAAAACTCAAAGGAAAGATTAATAAAATTGGAAGTTTAAAAAAATTCAACTGACAAATAAAAGGAACTGTTTAATAAAACAAACTAGATAAAACATTGGTTAATTGGATTTTTAAAAAGAAGAAAACCAGATTGCCAGATTCAAAATTATGAGAAGGGTTAATGTACCACCAATGAAGAAGAAATTTAAGCAATCATTAGAAACTATTTTGTCCAATTATAAATTTAACAAATTAAGTGAAATGAATTAATATTCACAAAAATATAAATTTCCCAGATTAGTAGAAGAAATAGAATACTTAAATAACTCTATTGAATAAGCCATCACTGAGATGCCTAAGGAAAAATTCCCCATACAGAATAAATTCACAGGTGAATTTTACCAAACATTAAAGAGCAATCAATTCCAAAACTATAAAGGAAAATGGGCAAAGAAGGAGTGCTAATAAATTCCTTTTTACAAAACAAATATGTTGCTGATATCTAAAGCAGAAAAAGCAAAACCACAGAAAAAACTATAGACCAATTTACCTAATGAATATTGCTGAAAAATTTTTATATTTATATATACTAAGTGACTTAGTCATACCAGGTCTCAAATGGTATTATCAAATAGTAAACATCAAAACATGCTAGTTAAAAAAAAATAGAATGGTGGAACAGTGGAATAGATTAGGTATATAATACACAGTAGTAAATGGCCACAGCAATGTAATTTTTGTTAAACCCAAATACCCAATTTTGGAGGACAAGAACTCACTATTTGAAAAAAAACTGTCGGGAAAAATAGAAGTAGGTTAGCAGAAACTAGGTATAGACTAACATCTCACACCATATGCCATGATAAAGTCAAAATTGGCACATGATTTAGAAATAAAGGGTGAAACCATAAATTAGGGGAGCAAGGAATAGTTTATTTGTCATATCTATATATGAGAAAAACATAACTGAATAATAAATAGATCTTTGATTACATTAAATTCATTTTTTTCACAAACAAACCCAATTTATCCAAGATTAGAAAGAAAGCAGAAAACTGGGGTAAATTTTTCACAGTAAATTTTTCTGATAAAACCTTATTTCTCAACTATTTAGAGAAGCAAGCCAAATTTATCAGAATATGACTCATTTTCAATTGACAAATGATCAAATAACATTAATAGGCAGTTTTTATATGAAGAAATCAAAGGTATCTATAGCCATATAAAATGCTTTAATTAGAGAAATGCAGATTAAAACAACTCTGAGGTACTACTTCATACCTATCAGATTGGCTAATGTGACAGAAAAGGAAAATGACACATGTTGGAGGAAATGTTGAAAAATTTAGACACTAATGAAATATTGGTGCAGTTGTGAATTTATTCAACCATTCTTGAGAGAAATCTATAATTGTGTATCAAAGGCTATTGAACTGTGCATACCCTTTGGCCTAGCAATACATTCATAGGTCTATACCCCAAGGAAATAAGCAAAAAGGGACCACACTTGTAGTACAATATTTATAGAATTCGTTTTTTCTGTTGGCAAAGAATTAAAAATTGAGGGGATGACTATTAATTGAAGAACAGCTGTATGAATTGTTATAGATGATGTCCATGTTTTGCTATAATGATGAGCAAGGTGATTTCAGAAAAATCACAAAAGACTTACATTAAGTCAGCAGAACAGTAACAGCAAAATTGTAAGATGACCAATTATGAATGACTTAGCTATTCTCGGCAATATAATGATCCAAGACAATTCTGAAGGACTAATAAATTAAAAATGTTATCCACTAACAAAGAAAGAACCAATGAAGACAATGCACATTGAGGCATATTTTTTAAAACCTATTTTTTCTTGTTTTTTGTTTTTGGTGTATGTTTTCTTTCACAGTTTGGCTAATATAGAAATATGTTTTGCATGACTGCACATATATAGCATTTTAAAAGCCTCTAAGTTTTTTCTAGTGATATTTTACAAGATTGGAATTTTTGTCTTGCTCTTCTGAATCTTTAATTCTCATCCATTCTTTAAAAAACAAAGCTCATACACTATCTTCTTTGTGGTTTCCTTTCTTTTCCAATTAATAATGGCCTTCACTCCTAATGTTGCTTCATTGAAATCTCTCATTCACACATATGTTCATTCTATCTGTGTCTGTCTGTCTGTCTATCTAGCTATCCATCCACCTCTATAGTTATTTCCATCTTTATACTATAGGAGAAGCTCCCAGAGTTCAAGAACCAGATCTCATGGACATTCTTTATTGCCCCAGTATGTAGCACACCATGTGCACACAATAATAATTATATGTCGTATTTACATAGTGCTTTAAGATTTACAAGTACTTTTCTGAAAAAGAATTTGTAAGGCTTTCTCTGAAAGTAATATTATCCTAAGTTCAAAAACAATTCAAAGACTAGAGCTAAAAAGCCTATATTCCAAATACAAGAAACTAACATGCTTTCTTCATGTGCATTTTTATTTAATTTTTTTTATTTTAATATTTTCATTTACTATTCAAAGTAATCTTAAATGAGTTCTATAGTGATGAATAATGTAGAATATATCTTTTTAAGGGAAATTGTAAAAGGTAATTAAAAACCCTCCACCATCTTAAAAAGTTAAGAGCTATGACCAGCTATGTAAATCTTCCTTTTGCTATATAGGTCAGTATTGGATTGATCCTAACCAAGGATGTGTTGAAGATGCTATTAAAGTTTACTGCAATATGGAAACAGGAGAGACATGTATTCCAGCAAATCCCTCCAGTGTACCCCGAAAAACATGGTGGGCCAGCAGATCTTCTGACCATAAACCTGTTTGGTATGGCCTTGATATGAATAGAGGATCTCAGGTAATGTCACATGACTTAATAATTGTATTCCTGAATTTTTTTATTTGAATATCATTCTATAGCTTGTCAACTTGTTCTATTTCTTAATGCAAAATTTTACTTTTTCTCTGAAATTGCTTTCATTTCTCAGTCTGCTTCGTGGCTTTCCTGGCTTCCATTAAAATATGGTTTAAATATCACCTTTCTTTCCCCCTCCCACTTGCCTCAAGTCTAGCATCTTTCCCTCTGAAATTGCCTTCCATCTATCATATATCTATATCTATGTAGATCTATAGATATGTCTGTACATAGTTGTTTGCATGTTGAGTCTCTATTAGAATGTGAACTGTATGAAGATAGAAACTCTATTTTCCCTTGTATCCATAGTGCATGGAAAATAGCAAGCTCTTCATAAACATTTGTTAATTAATAAATTGCTCAACTTAGACAATTATAAAAGGCTTACAAGGTAATCCTATATTTGGAAACTATATTAGTTATAATAATGTTGGCCACACAGAATGTTAGAGTTGAGTCATTATGGTTTAATCTCCTTAATTTGCTAAGAAGAAAACAGATTAATAGAGGTAAAGTAGCTTGTCTGTAGTCACATAGATACTAGATGGCAGACATGATGCAAACCCAAGACTTCTGCCTATTTTTTCCTTTACATCATGTTCTTTTTATATTAATCATATGTCATAAGCAACATTTTAGCATTGTGATACAAAAAGTCTGAATTATAATAATAACTTTTATTGGTTAAAAATCAACTGTATCATTTGTATGATATTTTATTGAAATACTTTCTTAGGGAACATAGCTTTATGAATGTATCTAATTTTGCCATATAATATATCCACATTTAGCATAATGAGTCACTTAAAATGTAGTCATTGCTATCCGTGTTAGCATCTTTTTTGAACTTCTCTTTGATAATTTATATTTGATTAAGTACAAAGAGGAAGAAGAAGTTCAGTAAAAGGTCCCATATCATGCTTCTTGAATTCAAGGGACAAAAGCCATTCTCGATGTCTGACTGTTCTTTCATTTGTTTTCTGATCATCTTCTTCATTCTTATATTTTCTTACCTTCTTGGCTCGAACTTCCTCTCAGTTTAAATACTGTCATAGTTAACTCTGCACCTATTCTAATCCTCCCTCTGATTTTGCCTTGTTGCCCTCTCTTTTGTCTAGATCAGTTAAAGTTTCCTATCTCCACTTTAATCTTTGCTCCAACTTTTCTCTAACCTTCTACTTCAAAATGTATAAAACAAGGCACAAGTTATATGCCAGACATGTAGAAGGATGTTTCCAAAATCCAACTGTAGTTTAATGAAGAAGAAAAAACTTTCTTTTAAACATAAGTGCTAAGTTAAAAATATAAAAAAAAAAAACTATCTTAATTGGTTACATAGAACTAAAACCAAAATCAAAATAAATCTCTCCTTTTCGCTTTCCATTTGTATATAAGTAAACAATGTTCCTTGGAAAAGAATGTATGTCTATGATATTTTCATTAGCATAAAGCATGCAATTCATTTTTCCTGATAGTATTGAATTTGCAGTTGATGAGGAAAGAGAAAAAAATGTAACCTAATAAGCCCAATTTCTTAGCAATGAAATTCATTAGTTATTTTTAATACAACTTGAAATCATAATTTCATATTACTTCATTATTTGGTTTTCAAAATAAAAGCATATTTTATTGTCAACAAAATAACAATACATTTAAAACATTTAATTTTCTTTCTTCTGGCTATTATAAATGGTAGCTAATATGATTATTGGGGCAGCTAAATGGCACAATAAAGTACAGGCCTGGAGTTGGGAAGACTTGAGTTCAAATCCAGCCTCAGACATTTACTAAGCTGTGTGATCCTGGGCAAGTTACTTAAGCCTTTTTGCCCAATTTTCCTTATATGTAAAATGAGCTGGAGAAGGAAATAGTAAATCA
Organism: Myrmecobius fasciatus; assembly: GCA_023553655.1. NCBI lineage: Eukaryota > Metazoa > Chordata > Mammalia > Dasyuromorphia > Myrmecobiidae > Myrmecobius > Myrmecobius fasciatus. Next base: position 417,854 of record JAJPUD010000664.1, read on the forward strand.
CACTAGCATTTTTGCCAATAAAACTTCAAAAGGTTTCATGAAGGGTCATGAACAACTTAACATGACTAAACAACAACAAAATATGATCATTACCTTTGTATTTTAAAATGTTTTATATGTGTATGACTTAAGAAATATGTAATCTGGTATAATTTTCCAATCATACTATTATTACACAATGGGAATGTCACCTTAGCCATGGTAAAGGCAGGGAACTCACCAAACCTCTCCCCCAAATTGCTCCAAATTTTAGAGCATCAGAACACCCAAAAAGACAAAGTTGAACATTTTCCAGCCTAAGGCAAATAAGAAGCTTAGCAGAAAAGGTCTGTGACACCAGAGGGAAAGTCCCAGGGCAGGACATCCACCAGGATAGGACATGCTGGTGCAGTCCCAGCCCCAGCCCTAGCACTTGCTTGGGCTGGTCTCCCAATCACCAGCAGTATTGGTGGCTTCCAGACCTCTCAGGTCATAGACATCCAAGAGGAACTACCAAGGTCAGCAGAAAAGGTCTTGGAATGTGAGCCCAGCACATATTCCAGCACAGGTGCAGCCCTGGCTCCAGCTTCAGCCCAGACCCCAGCATCAGCAAATCAGGACCTCTGAATCCGCAGCAGTGCTGGAGACTTCTTGATCTATCAACACCAAAACACTCTCAGGGAGTTGGTGGAGAGAGTCTGTGACAATGGGATGGGACTCTACTGTCCAATTCCAGTATATCCCATCTGCATAAAACCAACCCTTGCCAGCACATTAAATCTTAGAGCTGTAGTGGGGCAGGAACACACCTAACAGCTCCAGGGCATAAAAGAGTGCTTGTGCTCAGATTCCTATAAGGATTTTTGAAAACAGATGCACAAAACTTCTGAAGCTTGAGACAGTGTACCCTCCATCCTGGAAATAGAGTTCTACTTTAACAAAGAGTAAAAAGCTGAGTAATAGGCTAGAAAAATGAGCAGAAAACAAAAAAAAAGTTTGTGACCATTGAAAGTTATTATGGTGACAAGGAAGATCAAAACATACACTCAAAAAGATGTTAACAAAGTCCTCCAAAGAAAAATCCAAAGGCTCCAAGAAAAATAAAAATTTATTTTCAGAGTCCATTTTGAGTTCTTCCATGGCCTGAACCCAAGTAAGAAAAATAGAGGAAAAATTAAGGAAAGAACTGAGGTGCAAATAGAAATACAAAAAACTAGTGAGAAAAAATACCTTAAAAAGCAAAATTGGCCAATTGGGAAAGGAGGTACAAAAGCTCACTGGTGAAAGTAATTCGTTAAAGAATAGAATCGAGTAAATGGAAGTTAATGACATTATGAGAAATCAAGATCAATAAAGAAAAACTAAAAAAATAGGAAAAATGTGAAATATTTCATTGGAAAAACATTTTATCACAAAATAGATCCAGGAAAGATCATTTTAAAATTATTCTTCTACCTGGAAGTCATGATCAAGAAAAGAGCCTGGGCATCATCCTTCAAGAAATTATCAAGGAAAACTCTCTTGATATTCTAGAACCAGAGGGTAAAATAGAAATAGAAAGAATCCACCAATTACCTCTTGAAAGAGATCCAAAAATGAAAACTCCCAAGAATATTATGGACAAATTCTGGAACTCCCAGGTCAAGGAGGAAATATTACAAGCATCCAGAAAGAAACCATTAAAGTATAGTGGAACCTCAGTCAGGATCATACAAGATTTAGCAGCTTCTACATTAAAGGACCAGAGGGCTTGGAATATGATATTCCAGAGAGCAGTGGAGCTAGGATTGCAACTAAGAATCACCTACCCAACAAAACTGAATATAATTCTTCAGAGAAAAAGTTTTGGATTTTGCTAGACCTGAGAAGCCATCTAGACTAATATCATTTTACAGGTGAGGGAACTGAAATCCATAGTTGTTAAGTAGCTGTCCAATGTCTTACTTAGGATGGTTAGCACAGTAGTAATAATCTGAAAATGAATTGTTTGGTATCTACAACTCTTAAGAATTCTAAAATTTTTTCATTAACCATAAAATTATTTTTTTCTAGTTTGTATATGGAGATAGCCAGTCACCCAATACAGCTGTTACTCAGATGACCTTTTTGCGTCTTTTATCAAAAGAAGCTTCTCAGAACATCACATACATCTGCAAAAACAGTGTAGGGTACATGGATGACCAAGCCAAGAATCTCAAGAAAGCTGTAATTCTTAAAGGCGCTAATGACCTAGAAATCAAAGCAGAAGGAAACAGTCGATTTAGATACACTGTTTTAGAAGACTCTTGCACTGTGAGTATTCTTTTTGGTTTCCAAATGAATTTTATTTTGAGAATCAATTTTGTCATTATTTTTCTACATTGGGTCTATGAGTGTGAATGTAAAAGTGTATATGTATGTGTCTGGGGGCGTCTGTGTACATGTGAATGTGTGGGTGAGGATCTCTGTGTGTATGTGTATATATATATCTATATATGTATAAAACATATATATGTGCTTAACTATAACCTGCTTGGGGGAGAAAGGGAATGGGAGGGGGAAAAATAAAGTTAAAAAGTATATAGAAGAAAACAAAAGAGCACTCTACAAGGAATTAAAGAAAAGACGGACATTGAAAAAAAATTTTTCCACTCATATATCTTTTCTTGAACTGATAATTTACTGTTATCTGTTTTGAATCCTCCCTGATGTTCTGTTGAGCACAATATTCTGTTTTGTTTTGGTTTCCTTTTCTGTTTTTCTTTTTTCTCTTCTGTTTTTTTAACAAAATAAATTTTTAATATTTTCCTATATTTCCTTGCGTGGAAAAACCTTTAGTACAACCAACTTGATTAATAACTTATTAGAAGATATTGTCTGTACTTTCTTTTACTTGTTTATGATCTCTGATAATTTTAAATTAAGAAGTTAAGGCAGGCAGTATAGCTTTTAATGAGGCAGTTTAAAAAAATGTCTCTAAAATATTTGTAATGCTTCCTTCAATGAAAGTTTGTAAAATGGATTTCAAGTAAAATAAAGATAATTAGAAATGACAGAATAATGAATGTGGGATTATATTCTCTTTTTCCCTCCCCACTATGATCCTTTTTACTATAATTCTCAACACTGTGCTCTTATAACCTCCTTGAAATAATCTCTTTAGCTCCCTAAACCCTTGGATGCTTTGAATTCCTTTTAGCTTTCAAACTTATTTCCTCTGATTGCTACTCTTGACACTTACAGTATCCTATTCGAAGCATCAATTTTTAAAGTGCCCATTAAGCAGCAGACATTTTCTTTGTGAAAATCATACAATAAGTGTGACTTCTATTATTCTGGGAATAAGAAAATGATAGTATGTCACAGAGGCACTGTCAATTCAAGAAGACCTAAAAAGCATATTTATCATATACCACCTTGCATTTTCTCTCACTTCTGTGTGTTTCTGCTGACTCCCCCTGCCTGGAATGCTTTTACTCCTTACATTACTTCCTGGCTTTCCTGACAACTGCCATCAAAATTTGGCTTTACACCCACTTTGTCTTCTTCTTCCTACTTGCCTTATTCTAGCCCTTTCCCTTATAAGATTACCTTCCACCTTTCTGGGATATATCTGCATATAATTCTTCACATATTGTGTCCTCCATTAAAACATGAACTCTGTGAGGACAGAGATCATATTTTGCCTTTCTTTGTATCCCTGGTGCCTGGAAAATAGCAAACTTATAATCAGTTTTGTTAATTGATAAATTCTTGAACTTAGACAGTTATAAAATTTTTGCCAGGTAGTACTATATTTTATTTTTCAGATATTTTAATTTCCTTGGGGAAAATGGTTTACTAACAAGAGTTAAGGTGAAAATAATCTGTAGCCTTTTTATAATCTTAACCCACTCATGATTCATATCTTCTTCATATTCTAGAGACGTAATGGAAATGTGGGCAAGACTATCTTTGAATACAGAACACAGAATGTGGCACGGTTACCTATTGTAGATCTTGCTCCTGTGGATATTGGCAGTACAGACCAGGAATTTGGCATTGAAATTGGATCAGTTTGTTTTGTATAAAGCAAGATGAGGTTAATCAACAACAAGCATCATCATCAACCATGACCACGCCATCCTTACCAAGAACTTAGACTGATTGAAGTTGATCCTGAGACTCTTGAAGTAATGGCTGATATTGCATCAGCACTGTATATACAAATTCTTCCTAAATGCCTGGCCTCCTTCAGAATATTTATTTTACTTACAAACCTCCAGTTTTAAGTGATTTTAGACAACTTTGAGTGCAGCAGTCCGATTTGAAAAGTACCAGTCATTGACTGGTTTAGTCATTGACCACTTTAGGAAAAAAGAAATCAACTTTGAAAGCAATAGGTCTCAGTTTTTGTTTAGTTTATTTCCATGTATTGTACATGTTGCATACTACTTCTGAGCAAGCTATTCTTCCTGATAGCTAGCTTAAAAATTTGAATATATAAAATTAGGATGAAATGTTTTTTTTTTTGCTTGACTGCCAATTTAAATAACAGAAAAGTAGAGCACTTTCGTGACCTCTCATTCCCAGTATATAAAGTACAATTACATAACCTTTGGGACCCTTAGAAATGAAGAACATGTCTCTCTAAAGATATTGATATATCAAATAATCTTGGATGATATTCTTTTAAAAAAGCTATTAAAAAGTCATATTCATTTCTCATTGCCTTCACTAAATTGTTTAAATAGCCTTTTTCCATGTCATTGATGTCATCAAAGTCAAATAAATTGAGCATCCTAAATTTCAATGAAGCGTTAAAATGTGAATATGTAGTTTAACATGTTTTTTTTTTTACTCACTTTAGCTTCAAAAGTCCTTAGTCTGTTCCTGGCACACGTGACTAAATTTCACTAATGTGGATGATGTTACTTCTGTGCATCTGAGGAAGATTGTCTTTGTACTTTATTATTTAAGAAGCAATTGGATTATATATAACAGAATAAACAAACACCTATGACATTTTTTTCCAGCCTCCATATGTTGGGACTGATTGATTCATACTCTTCACAGATTGACATGTGACAAAGACAAAAAAGACAGTTTGGAAACTTGGAGTTATGAATATGACTCTTTAGTCAATAGCAGGATTATATAATTGGTAATTCTGGCCTTTGCACTGTGTGAGACAGTGACCCAATATTTCTTAGCATGAGCTACCTCATCTCTAGAAGCTGGGATGGATTGAATATTCTTAGGTTTTTGTTTTTCTTTTTGTTTTTTTAAGATAATAAAAGGTGCTATGCTTCTGTTATTATTCCAAGAATGGAGATAGGCAGGGCAAAAACATTTTTTAAAAAAAGTGATGGTGCTAAATTTCCTTCTGTAAAGCTTTTACAAATAAAAATGATTATCACCAAATAACATTCTGAAAGAGTCTAGCTGTTAGACTTCCCATGTCTGAAAGAGCAGTATTAAAATGCACTTTCACTGTTGGTCTGTCACATAGTCTGGTCTTGTAATGCCTGTGTGTTTAATTAGATGAGAACATGCAGGTAGCCACTGCTTCAAGGTTTTTATTTCTGTTTCTTTTCTACATTTGTTTGCTCTGATTTCTTTCCTTTTTTATTTGTTCCTTTAAAAGTAAACAGCTGGGACCATCCCAAAGAACAAGCCATGCACAGAGCTTTAGTCATGTATCTCTGCAAAGCATTTAATTAAATATTCGCTTCTTGTCATGTCAATGGCTTCTGTTTTGTGGAATTTGTCTAACATTTCAGCTCACAACAAGGAAAAGGAGTATGGTGTAATTTATGTGTTTATTTTTAATTATTTTCTTTTTTGTAAAAAAAGCAAACAACAAAAGAGCATACCACTTAATTTTATACATTGGATTATAAACAAAATTTTAAGGCATGATCTTTTTTTAGCAACACTTATGAAGGGAGGGTGAGACCAGTTATCACTGTCTATGCTCTTTAAAATGCCAGAATGATATAATTAAGATCAGAGAAAGATAATTTTTATTCATGACTGAATAAAATATGATGATAAAAATGTATGTCTCATCTCACAATGTATTAAGCACTGCATTATGAACATAGGCTATTGAAGTGGGTATTTTAGAACTTTCTTTTGCACTAGTTAATATAAAATACATTCTATAACATTCAATTCACAAAATGATCATTATTTGAGATGAGCATATTACACTTGAATATATAAATATCATAATCTGTGTGTCTGTGTGTGTGTGAACTACATAAAAATATTTCTACAGGCCAACAGGACCATAATTCTATTCAGGAGTCAACAACTTTAACAACTTGACCAGGACCATAATGTGGCAGCTACCATAAACCTAGAAAAATAGGCAATTGATACTTATAGATAAGAACTGCTTTTACCATGCTGTCAAAAAATGATGATGCACATACAAGGTCACCTTTGCCACTGGCCATTCATCTTTATTCATTTACCACTACTCCATCTATCTAGGGATTCTTTCTCATAACACATAGCTATTTATAGTCTGCTATATTTAATAACAGTATGCAGAGGATAAATAAAACATACATTTTTAAAAATGTACAGGTAGATAGATGACAATGACAGTTTCATTATTCAGTTCTGATTAAGTCAGATGAACAGTATTTTAAGAGTTCCCTTTCATTCATTAAGCCTTATTTTGTTTTTTTCCAGTATCTTTCCCTCTCTCCTTTCCCCATTTATGTCTTTCCCCCTTCTTTCTCTTTTTTCCTTTCTAAATTCCTTTGTTTCTTCCTCTCTGTCTGCTGTTTCTTTCCCTCTCTCCCTCCCTCTTTCCCTTTTAATGTTTTTCTTCTCTTCATTTATTCTTTCTTTCTTGCTTACTTTCTTTTTGCTTCCCTCCTTCTTTTCTTTACTTTCTTCCTTCCCTCCCTCCTTTTCTTCTTTCCTTTCTTCATTCTCTCCTTTCTTTCTCCCTCCCTCCCTCCCTCCCTCATTCCTTTCTTTTTTCCCTAAGACTTTTCTGGTCAGTTAATGTAATTCCTGACTATAGTTGCAAAGTTCTAAAATGAAGCAAATAATCCTATCTGATCTTGCTTCCTTTGGAAATCTTTTTTTTTTCTTATACTATCCCATTGCATAGTCTGCATTTGGGTGAGACTGCTAAATTTCAGGAGGAACACTGACACACTGAGCTATATTTAGAGGTAGAGTATCAGGATTTTGAAGGAACTCAAATATTTGTCAGTTGAGAGTCTTTTGAAGACGTTAGGGCTGTTTCGGCTGGAGAAGATTAGGAGAGGGACATGTTTAACAGCTGGCTCCCTGAAAATGAAAATTCATATGAATAACACACTTCTAAAATTAATCTGTATTTTAACATTTTTTACTTCACTCTCTTAGGTCTAAACAAGAAAAAAAATAAAACAAGTCCTAATTTATAACATTTACTTATTTCTGCATTGTAAATATTCATATTTAAATTTTAACAATTTTTTGTGAACTGGTTCCCCGCACACCCCTGATCAAAGAAAATACAAAGGTTATTAAAAAATAAGATTTTTTTCATAGCTCTAGAAAGGAGAAATAAAGAATAGGGAGGCTCAAAACAAAGGAATATTTTCTATAAAATTAGAGTTGTCAAAAATGGAATGAGTTGTTCATGAATAGACGAATTCCTCAATATAGGAAATATTCAAGTAGAGGCTGGATAACCAAATCTTGGGTCTTCTTGGATGTAGGCAGAAAAAAGAACTTAAAAAAAACAGAAAGATGGTCAGTTAAATGGTATAGTGGATAGAGTACCAGCCTTGGACTCAGGATCTAACTTCATATCTGGCTTCAGATAATATTTACTAGCTGCGTGATTCTCAAGTCATTTAACCACAATTTCCTTACCAAAAAAGTCAGAAAATCAGAAAATTAAAATAGATGATGACCAAGATTTATTTTATCTCTAGGGTACTATGTTTCTGATTCTTTATTTCTGGTCACCATTAGTTCCACATGGCTTAGATAAAACCTGTCATATACTACTTCTTAACCAAGCCTAGTTAAATACAAACTTTAGCACATGCAAATCTCACATTTAGAATTCATATATTTGCATATTTAATGCATTTGGGGAGAGAGAAATTTCTAATGATATTCAGAAAACATCTGTTTTTGAAGTGATTATATATGTGTGTGATTATATGTATCTATACAGATATTCTAAATATTCTAAAATATCATTTCTGTATCTGATTTTACAATGTATGGCAGAGCAACACAATTTTCTGGAAGCTGAAGTTCTATTCTGATTAAATGAAATGGTCCACATAATTATGGAAAGAACAAGGCATTATTCCATAAGTAGTAAGTTCTTATTATCTGAAGACCTTATACTCTTCTTTAAAGAAAAGCTACAAAATAAGTTTTAGTCAAGGAATGCATTCAAGGTTAATTGAGGAGTTTTTTATTTTTATTATGATATTATCTTAAGAATGATATTGAAGAGATAAATCATCTGGATTAATAATTCATCAATTAATTTATTCAGCTTCAACTGTGCATGAAGTTTTGTGTAGGTTGTAAGTCTTGGGAGAAAACAAAGAGAAAAGGATTCTTCAGAAGAATGAATACTACCACCTAGGATTGAATCCTGTCTTCTGTACCTACTATTTTAAGACCTTTAATAATTTATTTGACCTTTCTGGGCCTTGGTTTACACATATACAAAGTGATAGAATTGGACTGGAAGATGTCTGAGTTCCCTTCTAGGACCAAATTCTAGGTTACTAAGATGCCCTTATGAAGCTTTAAATTTGGAACAGTGGTGTTAAGCTAAAAAAAAAAAAAGAAAGTCAGGTCATTAATCCACACATATAGATCTCTGAGGACACATTGAAGTAGTTTTAAAATAGGATATTATTTATGTTTTATACTATTTTTATTTATTTTGTTAAATATTTCCCAATTATATTTTAATCTGTTTCAGGTCTTGTTGGGAAGTTTAGTGGTGCATGCGTCAGACATTGCTGGTCTAGAAAAATGTATAAAATAATTAAAGAAAAGGTTAGACTTATTTTGCATGGCCCAAGAGGCAGGGTCAAATAAATAGAAGTCCTAAGGATGTATATGTGTGGGAGCTAAAAAAATGGTGTAGAAGCCAAAAAAGATGTTGGAAAAGTTGAAAAAAATAAAGCTAGGCTTAAGGAAGAACTTAATAATCAGAAGTGTCCAAAGTAGAATAGACTTTTTTAGGAGGTAAGAAGTTCCCCATTAAATAGGGACTTTGATAAGAGACTTGATGATCAATTGTCACATTAATAGAGAGGTGGATTGATTCAGGTATGGGTTGGGCTAAGTGCCTTCTATATTACTTTTCAAATCTGAGAGGCAGTGATTCCAAGAAAAAAAAAATAAGGTATGATGAGAAAGTACAATAAGAGAGGCATAAAAGACTTGATGAGTTTAGTAGATAGAGTCAGTTTCTAAGTGTGGGGATCAAGAAAGATTTTCTGGAAGACAGAATTGGAACTGGACATTGATAGGTAGGTGGGAGTTGGAAAGATAGATTTGGTAAGGTAAAGTATTCTAGATGAAGACTATAGCAAAAACAAATAAGCATAGGGCATGGTGGCACATGTTCTGGCTACTGGGAGCCTAAGGATGCTAGATCAGTTAAGCTCAGGGATTCTGAATTTCAGTAAAGGATAACAATCAAGTACCTGCACTATCTTGAACCAATGGAGTAAACCCCTACCAGTGGAAGATCACCAGGCTATTAAAGCAGAGTGAACTGGCTCAGGTCAAAGCTTCTGAGAAGATTTGACTGGGCGTTCCTTCTCCACTTGGTTATTGCAATTCTTGCCTATGTGAGATTAAAAAAAAAAAAAAACTATTGTCAACACACACACACACACACACACACATACACACTCACATTCAAGGGGAAGGAGCCAGGAAATCATAGGTCATATTTGGAGGGCATTGTTAATATAGTTTGGTTGATGAATAGGGTATAAAAAGAGTAGAATAAATCATGGAAGATATTAAATTTCCAGCAAATAAATGTAAATTTTATTATAAGGTAATATGGAATCATTGAAGGTTTTAGACCAAGAGGCAACATGATTAATATGATATTAGAAGATAATTGTAGCAGTTGTATTTAGAATGAATTAGAATGATTAGAAATGTAGCAAGGCATTTAGTATACTACTGGCCAAATTGAGGCAAAAGATAAATATTATCTGAACCACCAAACTGATTATATGTATTTGAGAAATACTTAACAAAATAAATTAAAAAAATATAAGATAAGAGATAAATTGTCCAAGTCAATTTTAGGTCTGCAGGGATGTTTCTATTTGTTTGATCATACTACTCTAAGGCTCGGTAGTGGCCAAGATAACATTAAAGAACATTTATTTGATGTATCTTTAGAAGATACAACTGGCAGGCCTTGACAAATAACCAGATAGGAAGCATATAATAACTATGAATTTATTAGAGATAAATAAGTAAGAATAAGTGAATGAAAAATATTGATGGAAACTTAGAGGGGATGAAATAGAAGTTGCTTTGATATATGGGAGAAGTTGAATTTAATTGAAAAGATGTTTGCATTGAAATATAAAAGATGTTAAAAGGCATTTTAAAACAATTGTATTGGCATTCAATATAGTTTGTAATAAATGCATTTTTAAAAGAGATATTGAGAATGAGATGTATATGGGGGCTGAAGATAAGCCTAACATTTTGAAGATGATTAGAAATAGGAAGCAAAAAGAAGTTGGAAGAATTTGAAGGCCTCTGGCAGAAGGTGCTGGATCCATGTTGGATCATATTAAGTTTGAAATGTCAGATTGCCATCCAGGTAGTAATGTTTAGCATAAAGAAATCTGAATCTGGAACTTTTCTACATAGAGATAACAGCTAAATTTTTAATAGCAGGAATATGTGGACCTTCAAATATCAACATTAAACTGAAGGATAGTAAGTAGTACGATACATTAGGAACTTGACCTAGAGACAGGAAGACCTGAGTTCAAATGTGGCCTTAGATACTTACTAGCAGTATGACTCTGGAAAAAGTCACTTAACCCTGTTTGCCTCAGTTTCTTCATTTGTAAAATGAGCTGGAGAAGGAAATAATGAATCACTTTAGAATCTTTGCCAAGAAAATTCCAAATGGGGCCACAAAGAATGGAACACTACTGAAATGACTGAACAACAACAAAACTCAAAGGAGAGAATCCAGGGTGAGAAAATGGTTTAAAATACAGTTTTTGGGGGAAGTCAACTTTTAGGGATTGAATTATATTTTTATTGTTTTTTATTAAAACTTTTTATTTTCAAAACACATGCATGGACAATCTTTCATCATTGACACATAAAATTTTGTGTTCCAATTTCCCTTCCCTTCTTACCAATCCTCCCTCAGATGGCAAGTAATCCAATGTATATTAAACATCATAAAAATATATGTTAAATCCAATGTTTGCATACATGTTTATATAATTATCTTGCTGCACAAGAAAAATCAGATCAAAAAGGAAAAAAATGAGAAAGAAAATAAAATGCAATCAAACAACAACAAAAAGAGTGAAAATGTTAAGCTGTGATCCACACTCACTCTCTTTGTGTATAGATGGCTTTCTTCATCACGAGATCATTGGAACTGGCTTGAATCATTTCTTTGTTGAAAAGAGTAGGGACTGAATCATCAAGGAAAAGTCTATGAAGATAAAGAAGCAATTTTTCAAATGGAGAATGCAATGTCTCTTCTAACTATGAGTAAGTCACAATCCCCCTGGACCTCAATTTCTTCATCTATAAAATGAGGGGACTATATAAACTCTAAGGTTGTCAGACTAAGACCTTTAAATTTTGTCCTAGAAAAAATGGAGACTCAATTAGGGGATTTGAAAAAAAAAGTGATATTTTAGTTCTTCACCTTATGAATGATAGCTGAAGAAAATGGGTCTTTTCCCCATGATATCAAACACTAATTGACCCCCCCTTTTTTTTTTTTTGCAACTTTCACCTGTTGTGGCTGGTTCTGAACCAAGAAAGAACAAGTTTATTTCCTTCTCTGTGTGACTGTTTTCATGTACTTGAAGATGCTTATCACACTCATTCTGAATCTCCATTTCTATACCCTAAACATAATTAGTTCCTTCAACTTATCTTTATAAGATATATGGAGTTAAGTCCCTTTTACCACCCTAATTAGTTTTCTCTGGAAACTCTTTAGCTTACTAAAATAAAGTCCTTCTTAAACTATGGTGCACATAACTGAATATTGTACTTCAGATAAGCTGTACTAAAGGTAGAAGAAGGATTATAGTATAACTTTCACCGCCCTGTTCTTGGAAGGTATACTTCTCTTACTACAGCCCATTAACTTTTCCCCTGCCATATTATACTGACCTTTCAGTTAATTATAATCCTCAGATCTTTTTCAGACAACAGATAAGTATTCATGCCTTCAATATAGAAAATGAAATGTGTATGGACAAGATTTGGCAACTTATTTGTATAAAACAGAAAAGGAAGGTCCAAAGGTGACTCAATGTGTATGATGGGTAGGACAGGCATTAAAATATTTTGGATAACAATCTGGTATTATGCCCCAAAAGTTATTAAACTACCTATATCTTTTGACCCAGCAATACCCAAATACTACTAGGACTGTTTCTTATGATGATTAAGGAAAAAGGAAAAGATCCTATATCCTCCATAGCATTTTATTTATAGCAGTTTTCTTTGTGATAGCAAAGGTACGGATGCCTATCAGTTAGGGAATGGCAGAACAATGTGGTATTTGATTGTCATAAAATATTACTGTGCTATAAGAAATGATAAACTCAACAAACTTAGAAATGCATGGATAGCATACATGAAATAATGAATAATGAATTAAGCAAAACTGAGAGAACATTGTATATAGCAATAACAAAATTGTTTTAAAAGCAACTTTGAATGACTAAGCCAGGATTCTGACTATCATAAATATTCAAATTAACTACCAAGAACAAGTGAAGGAAGGTATTACCTGCAATCAGAGAAATAATTGATAAATAGAATTATGTATGTATGAAATGTTTTACTCACACATACACATACATATTTGTGTCTAGCCTTCTCTAGTATCAGGGAGAGGGAAGAAAAAGAAAAAAATAAAAATTAATGTAATAATTATTATATGTTTAAAAGGAATAGCAATTTCTACATAATAGAGTTACAGTTTCATGTACAATCATTTATTATCTATTTTATTACATGATGAAAATGTTTGATTGATTTCTTAAGATCACAGTAAAACAAATAAAATTAAAACAAAATAAATATCTGTATCATACCCAGAATGAGATGTCTAGCAGGTTAATGATATAGAATAATAGTTTAGATGAAATTAGAACAAAATATAGAGATTTGATAGACATATGCATAAAGATGGAACTTAGATGAAATCACTAAGGGAAAGAGTATGAATAAAAAAAGAGAACATATTCCAGAAAAAAGTCTGAGGTATGCCTTGATAAAGGGACAAAAGATGGATGGATAATGATTCAGAAAGGACGCTGAGAAGTAATTATCAGACAGGCAAAAGGAAACTCATGAGAGAGTAGTATCAAAGAAACAAAGATTTTGGAAAGTAGTTAAGAAGTCAGCAGTGTCAAAAGCAGCAGACCATGGGAATTCAGAAAAGACCCAGATTTTAGCAATTAAAATTATTGTCAACCTTAGGCCAAGCTCTTTTGGTAAAGTGGTATGAAGAGAGAGCCTATTGCAAGTGATCAGCAAGTACATGGTGAGGAAGTAGAGTCAACTATAATAGACTACATCAAACTATGATGTAGTTCCATGTGTCTTCTAATAAATGATAGGATATATTTAAAAGAGATGCTATTGCATGAGCCAAAATTCTCTATCAAGTCCTTTCTTATGACAACCCCTTCTCCAACAGAATATCTCTTTACCCAATCAGTAAAATCCTCTATATGGTCATAAGACTCGGAATGGAGTGAAAGCTTGGACTTGGAAACAGGAGTTTCTAGAGGTTACCTAAATGATATGGTTGGGATAGCAATAACTAGTTCAAAATAGACATGTAATAAATTTACAATGGCCATTCTTGTTGGCAAAAGATAGATTTATTTAGGAGAAGGGGTTACAGACAAAATGAAGGGATACAATAGGTACTAGGAATGATAAATATGAAATAGAGTTGGGAGAGCAGATAGACTAAGGAGAGTTAGCCAGAATAAGGAGAAAGGTGTCATAAAAGGGAAGACCCTATGAGCAAGAGAGCACTTCATAGTGGGCTTTGTCCAGAAAAGAACTTGGCAAATATCTTCATCATAAGTAGATCTTTTATAGGGAACCAATAGCCTTGGGGATTTCCCAGGTGTAAAGGCATGAACTCAAGAATGAGGGGCCAGAATCCAGACCTGGCATAGAGGGTCTCAGTTATGATTAAAGACATGCTAATTGTTACCTCAAAAGGTTGTTTGAAGATGCTCAGAGGTTGGGATATGGAAAATGGGGTTTGCTGAAAAGTTCCTTCCCAGATAGTTTGGGAATTATCTGGTAATAGAATTATATGATAATAGCTTCTTCCTGAACAGAGTAGAAAGTAAGTCACATCATTAAAACTCTACTTTTTTTTTTCCTGTCCCATGACTAATCAGGAATAGACAGATGTAAGAAAGATTAGTACCATGCTAGGTGATTTGAATAATAATATGGCCTTGAGTCTCTATTTCGGTTTAATTATGGTAGAATTTTAGTCATCTATCTCAAGCCAATTCGATTCATACTGTTACTATCTATATTGCTCATGTGAAGGGGATGGATAAAGCACTCATTGTTCTTACTAAAGATGTTTACAGTATTTAGTGAAATGGGAAACCACAAAGCATCTATATATTTATCTGTCTTCTGGTTAAGTGTTCCTGATATTTTAATCATTTGAACATATATAATCAAAACAAACATTTGTATTAAAATCTTTCTCTTCAAATTGAAAGAGGTAGGGGCAGAGCCAAGATGGCGAACTGCAGACTGAGCTCCTGAGACCTTCCCTCAGACCCAGAAAAATCGAGCCTCCGAACTGGTTCGGGAGTGAGGGCTCCACTGAACACTTGGACTACAATGCACTTCTATCAAATATCTACTTTGAAAAAACATCAAAAGTTAGCCTCAGGGGAAATCGGCTGATGGTCGCGATCTGACGCCAGCCAGGGTGGAAGTCAGGGCTGCGATAGAGGGGCGGATTTTAGGCACCCAGGAAGCCCCTGAGAGACGCCTGGTCCACTTTGCTCTGCTTGCGGGCAGGTGCTTTGGCAGATCTGCCTTTGGTAAAGGGTAGATTGAAAGCAGCTGAAAACGTGGTCCTAGTGCGAATGTAGCCCTACCAACCTCAGACTGGAAGTCAACTCGGCAAACTGCCCCAGGGCAAATTGAAGCTGCAGCAATATTCCCTGCTGGTGACTGATACCTCAACTCAAAAGCATGAGTAAGAAACAGAAGAGAGCTCTCACCATAGACAGCTTTTACGGAGAAAAAAATAGAGCAGTCCCCAGATCCTGAGATTCTGAAAACAATCCCAGATGAAGCCACAAGAGCAGACTTAAGCTGGTCTCCCTTCCAGAAGGCTTACCTGTAAGATTGCATAAAGAATCTCAAAAGAGAGCTAGAAGAAAAATGGGGAACCAAATTGAGATCAGTGCAAAAGAGATATCAAAAACTGGAAAACAGGACTAGTAAATTGGAAAAAGAAAACAATTCACTGAAAAACAAAATTGGTGAATTGGAAAAAGACAACAATTCATTGAAAAATAAAATTGGCAAAATGGAAAAAGAATGCATTGAATCAAGAAATTCAATTGGCCAGCTACAAAAGGAGGTAAAAAGATAACTGAAGGAAATAATACTCTAAAAATTAAAATTGAACAAATAGAAGTAAATGACTCAATAAGACTTCAA
This sequence comes from Myrmecobius fasciatus, assembly GCA_023553655.1. Classification (NCBI taxonomy): domain Eukaryota; kingdom Metazoa; phylum Chordata; class Mammalia; order Dasyuromorphia; family Myrmecobiidae; genus Myrmecobius; species Myrmecobius fasciatus. The sequence continues at coordinate 433,763 of JAJPUD010000664.1, forward strand.
GAATCAGTCAAACAAAAACAAAAAAATGAAAAAATAGAAGAAAATGTGAAATATCTCCTAGGAAAAACAACTGACTTGGAAAACAGACCCAGAAGAGACAATCTAAGGATTATTGGACTCCCTGAAAGCCACGATGAAAAAAAGAACCTTGATGCTATCTTCCAGGAAATCATGAAAGAGAATTGCCCTGATGTTTTAGAATCAGAAGGCAAAATTTGTATTGAAAGAATTCACTGATCACCTCCTTAAAGAGACCCCAAAATTAAAACCCCAAGGAATATCGTGGCCAAATTTCAGGACTATTGCACCAAAGAAAAGATATTGCAAGCAGCTAGAAAGAAACAGTTCAAATACCAAGGAACTGTAATTAGAATTACACAGGATCTGTCCAGCTTCCACATTGAAGGATCGAAGGGCCTGGAATCAGAGATTCCAAAAGGCAAAATAACTTGGATTACAGCCAAGAATAAGTTATCCAGCTAGAATGAGCATCATCTTCCAGGGAAGAAGATGGTCATTCAATGATACAGGTGAATTTCACCTATTTCTAATGAAAAGACCAGATCTGAACAAAAAATTTGACCTCCAAATACAGAACTCAAGAGAAGCATAAAAAGGTAAAAAGGAAAGAACTCTTGAGAACTATATTTCTACTATAGGTATCCTTAAAGAATGGGGGTATAATTCGATTTTTCTTTGATAATAATGGAAAGGAAATTAGAGGTGGAAGGGATACCATACTGAAAAAAAAGGGGGGGG
>JAJPUD010000664.1:450907-475179 GCA_023553655.1 Myrmecobius fasciatus
TTTCCTGATATTGAACCAGCCCTGCATTCCTGGTATAAATCCTACTTGGTCAAGATATATTATCCTGGAGATAACTTTCTGTAATCTCGTTGCTAAAATCTTATTTAAAATTTTTGCTTCAATATTCATTAGGGAAATGGGTCTATAGTTTTCTTTCTCTGTTTTCACCCTACCTGGTTTAGCTATCATCACCATATCTGTATCATAGAAGGAATTTGGTAGTATACCTTCTGTCCCTATTTTTTCAAATAGTTTGTATAGTATTGGAATTAATTGTTTGAATGCTTGGTAAAATTCACATGTAAATCCATCTGGCCCTGGAGATTTTTTCTTAGGGAGTTGATTAATAGCTTGTTCTATTTCTTTTTCCAAAATGGGGCTATTTAAATAATTTATTTCCTCTTCTGTTAACCTGGGCAATCTATAGTTTTGTAGATATTCCTCCATTTCATCTAGATTATTGAATTTATTGGCATAAAGTTGGGCAAAGTCACTCCTAATTATTACTCTAATTTCCTCTTCATTGGAGGAAAGTAATCTCCCTTATCATTTTTGAGACTAACAATTTGATTTTCCTCTTTCCTTTTTCTGATCAAATTAACTAAAGGCTTATCTATTATGTTGGTTTTTTCATAAAACCAACTCTTACTTTTATTTATTAATTCAATAGTTTTCTTATTTTCAATTTTATTAATCTCACCTTTTATTTTCAGAATTTCCAATTTGGTATTTAATTGAGGGTTTTTAATTTGCTCTTTTTCTAGTTTTTTTAATTGTAACCCTAATTCATTGATCTTCTCTTTCTCTATTTTATGCAAATAAGCATCTAGAGATATAAAGTTACCCCTTACAACCGCTTTGGCCGTATCCCACAAATTTTGGTATGTTGTCTCATTGTTATCGTTCTCCTGGATGAAATTATCGATTATGTCTATGATTTGCTCTTTCACCCATTCATTCTTCAGGATTAGATTATTTAATTTCCAAATAACTTGTGGTCTATTTTCTCCTGACCTTATATTACATGTGAGTTTTATTGTATCATGATCTGAGAAGGATGCATTTACTATTTCTGCTTTTCTACATTTGATTTTGAGGTTTTTATGCCCTAACACATGATCAATTTTTGTATAAGTTCCATGAACCCCTGAGAAAAAAGTATACTCCCTTCTATCACCATTCAATTTCCTTCAGAGATCTGTCATACCTAACTTTTCTAGCCTTTTCTTTACCTCCCTAACTTCTTTCTTATTTATTTTGTGATTTGATTTATCTAATTCTGAGGGACCAAGGTTGAGATCCCCCACTAATATAGTATTACTGTCTATTTCTCCTTGCATCTCTGTTAGTTTCTCCTCTAGGAATTTGGATGCTATACCACTTGGTGCATATATGTTTAGTATTGATACCACTTTATTGTCTATGGTACCCTTTAATAAAATATAGTTTCCTTCCTTATCTCTTTTAATTAGATCTATTTTTGTTTTTACTTGATTCGAGATAAGGATTGCTACCCCTGCCTTTCTTTGTTCACCTGAATCATAGAAGATTCTGCTCCAGCCCTTTACCTTCATTCTGTATGTATCTCTATGTTTTAAATGTGTTTCTTGTAAACAACATATTGTAGGATTCTGGCTTTTAATCCAGTCTGCTACCCGCTTCCGTTTTATGGAAGAGTTCATCCCATTCACATTCACAGTTAAAATGACTATATCTATATTTCCTGCCATCTTATTTACCCAAAGTTATATTTTTCTCTTCCCTTTCCCGTAACTCCCTTCCCCCCTCCCCAGTATTTTGTTTTTGATGACCACCTCCCTCTAACAGTCCTCCCCTCTTTAGAACCCTCCCTGTTTTATACACCTTTCCCCTAATCCTTCTATTAATTTATCCTTTTCTTTTCCTCCTTTCCCTCCTACTTCCCTATACAGAGGACCAAGTTTTTCCCTGAAATCAAATGTGTCTGATATGCTCTTTTAGAGCCCAATCCAATGAGAGTAAGATTTACACAGTACTCATCACCCTCCCTTCTTTCCCTCAATTATATTAGATTTTCTATGTCTCTTTGTGAGACTTTGCCTTATTTTACCTCCTTTATTTTTACTTTATTTTACCTCCTTTCCCCTCACCCTTTTTTTTACAGTATGATATACCTTCCACCTCTAATTTCTTTTTGATTATTATAAAAGTAAAATCAAATTATACCCCCATTCTTTAAGGATACCCCTAGTACTGCTATAGTTCTCGAGAGTTCTTTCCTTTTTACCTTTTTACGCTTCTCTAGAGTTCTGTGTTTGGAGGTCAAATTTTTCGTTCAGATCTGGTCTTTTCATTAGAAATAGGTGAAATTCTCCTGTATCATTGAATGACCATCTTCTTCCCTGGAAGATGATGCTCATTCTAGCTGGATAGCTTATTCTTGGCTGTAATCCAAGTTCTTTTGCCTTTCAGAATATCTGATTCCAGGCCCTTCTATCCTTCAGTGTGGAAGCTGACAGATCCTGTGTAATTCTAATGACAGTTCCTCGGTATTTGAACTGTTTTTTCCTAGCAGCTTGTACTATCTTTTCCTTGGTGCGATAGTCCTGAAATTTGGCCACGATATTCCTTGGGGTTTTAATTTTGGGGTCTCTTTCAGGAGGTGATCGGTGAATTCTTTCAGTACCAACTTTGCCTTCTGATTCTAAAACATCAGGGCAATTCTCTTTCATGATTTCCTGGAAGATAACATCAAGGTTCTTTTTTTCATTGTGACTTTCAGGGAGTCCAATAATCCTTACATTGTCTCTCCTGGATCTGTTTTCCAAGTCAGTTGTTTTTCCTAGGAGATATTTCATATTTTCTTATATTTTTTCATTTTTTTGATTTTGTTTTACTGATTCTTGAAGTCTTATTGAGTCATTCATTTCAATTTGTTCAATTTTAATTTTTAAGGTATTATTTCCTTCAGTTATCTTTTTTACCTCCTTTTGTAACTGGCCAATTGAATTTTTTGGTTCATTGCATTCTTTTTCCATTTTGCCAATTTTATTTTTCAATGAATTTTTGTCTTTTTCCAATTCACCAATTTTGTTTTTCAGTGAATTGTTTTCTTTTTCCAATTCACTATTTTTATTTTTTAGTGAGTTGGTGACTTTTTCCAATTCACCAATTTTATTTTTCAGTGAAATTTTGTCTTTTTCCAATTCACTAATTTTGTTTTTCAGTGAATTGTTGTCTTTTTCCAATTCACTGTTTTTATTTTCCAGTGAGTTGGTGACTTTTTCCAAAACACCTGACTTATTTTCCAGTTTTTCACATCTCTGTTGCAGGGCGATATTTCCTTCTTGCACTGCTCTCAATTTATTTTCCCAATCTTCTTGTAGCTGTCTTTTGAGATTTTTTATGCAATCTTCCAGGTAAGCCTTCTGAAAGGGAGACCAGCTTAAGTCCACCTCTGTGGCTTTATCTGGGATTGTTTTCAGAATCTCAGGATCTGGGGACTGCTCTAGTTTCTCTCCGTAAAAGCTGTCTACGGTGAGAGCTCTCTTCTTCTTGCTCATGATGTTCAGCAGAGGTATCAGTCACCAGCAGGGAATTCTGCAGCAGCAGCAGCAGCAGCAACGGCAGCAGTGGCAGTGGCAGCAGCAGCAGATGAGATTTCAATTTGCCCTGGGGCAGTTTGCCTAGTTGACTTCCAGTCTGGGGCTGATCTGGCTAGATCTGCACTAGGACCACACTTTCAGCTGCTCTCAATCCACCCTTTGTCAAAGGTAGACCTGCCAAAGCACCTGCCCCGCGAGCAGAGCAAAGTGGCCCAAGCGTCTCCCAGATACTTCCTGGCAGCCTAAAAACTTCTGGTCTGTCTCAGCCCCGGACTTGCACCCCGGCTGCGCCCTGGTGTCTGAACGCTGGGAGCTGCTTGATCCCCTGCCCATCTAAAACTGACCTCAGAAGTTCTTTCAAAGTAGATATTTGATAGAAGTGCGTTATAGTCCAAGTGTTTGGTGGCGCCCTCACTCCAGAACCAGTTCAGAGGCTCAGTTTGTCTGTGTCTGAGGGAAGGTCTCAGGAGCTCACAGAGAACGCTGTCTGCAGTTCGCCATCTTCGCTCCGCCCCCCATGGTCAATTTTTGTGTAGGTGCCATGGACTGCCAAGAAAAAAGTATATTCCTTTCTGTCCCTATTCAATTTTCTTCACAAATCTATCATATCTAGTTTTTCTAGGATCCTATTAATTGCAACCCTAGTAGTTGCATTGTTCTGATTCTGAGAGGGGAAAGTTGAGGTCCTGCACCAGAAGAGTTTTGTTGTGTATTTCTTTCTGTAACTGGCTTAAAATCTTCTCTAGGAAATTGCCTGCATATCACTTGGTGCATACACATTTAGTATCATTATCCTTTATCAACATGTAAATTCCCTTATCATCTCTTAATAAAATCTATTTTTACTTTTGCTTTATCTCAGATCAGAATTGCCACTCTTGTTTTCTTTTTTTACTTCAGTTGAAGCATAATAAATTCTCTTGAAGTCTTTTACTTTTACTCTTTATGTGTCTCTATGTGTCAAATATGTTTTTTTAAACAACATATTATAGGATTCTGTTTTTTATATGTATACATATTTAAAAAGTTATCTTGCTGCACAAGAAAAATGAGATCTAGAAAGAAAAAAATGTGAGAAGGAAAACAAAATGCAAGCAAACATCAACAGAAAGCATGAAAATGCTATGTTGTGGTCCACACTCAGATCCCACAGGCCTCTCTCTGGGTATATATGGCTTTCTTTATCACTGAACAATTGGAACTGATTTGAGTCATCTTATTGTTGAAGAGAACCATGTCCATCAGAATTGATCATCATATAGTCTTGTTGTTGCCATGTATATTGATCTCCTGGTTCTGATCATTTCACTCAGCATCAGTTCATGCAAGTCTCTCCAAGCCTCTCTGAAATCATCCTGCTGGTCGTTTCTCACAGAACAATAATATTCCATAACATTCATATACCATAATTTATTCAGCCATTCTCCAATTGAAGGGCATCCACTCAGTTTCCAGTTTCTAGCCACTACAAAAAGGGCTGCCACAAACATTTTTGCACATGTGAGTTTCTTTCCCTCCTTTAAGATCTCTTTGTGTATAAGCCCAATGGAAACACTGCTGGGCCAAAGGGTATGCACAGTTTGATAACTTTTTGAGCATAGTTCCAAATTGCTCTCCAGAATGGTTGGATCTGTTCACAGTTCCACCAACCATGTATCAGTGTTCCAGTTTTCCCACATTCCCTCCAACATTCATCATTATCTTTTGTCATCTTAGCCGATCTGACAGGAGTGTAGTGGTATCTCAAAGTTGTCTTAATTTGCATTTCTCTGATCAATAGTGATTTGGGGCACATATTCATATGACTGAAAATAGTTTTAATTTCTTCATCTGAAAATTGTCTGTTCATATCCTTTGACCATTTATCTATTGAAGAATGGCTTGAATTCTTATAAATATGAGTCAATTCTCTATATATTTTAGAAATGAGGCCTTTATCAAAACCCTTAAATCTAAAGATGATTTCCCAATTTGTTGCTTCCCTTCTGATCTTGAATGCATAGTTTTGTTTGTACAAAAACTTTTTAACTTAACATAATCTAAATTATCTATCAAATAATTTCTATTATGAGTTCCAGTTCTTCTTTGGACACAGATTCCTTCCTTTTCCACAGATTTGAGAGGTAAACTATCGTATGTTCCTCTAATTTGCTTATAATATCACTCTTTATGTCTAAATCATGAACCCATTTAGATCTTATCTTGGTATGTGGTGTTAGGTGTGGGTCAAGCCCTAATTTCTTCCATATTAGTTTCCCAACAGTTTTTGTCAAATAGTGAGTTCTTATCCCAAAATCTGGGGTCTTTGTGTTTGCCAAACACTAGATTGCTATAGTTATTGTCTATTTTGCCCTGTGATCCTATCCTATTCCACTGACTGACTATTGTATTTCTTAGACAGTACTAAATGGTACTGCTTGATAATATGGTTTTATATCTGGCACAGCTAGGGCATCAGCATTTTTTTTTCTCTAATTCCCTTGAAATTCTTGATCTTTTCTTCTTCCAGATGAACTTAGTAAGTATTTTTTTCTAGAACTATAAAATAATTTCTTGGGAGTTTGACTGGTATGGAACTAAATAAAGTAGATTAATTTAGGTAGTATTGTCATTTTTATTATATTTCTTGACCTACCCATGAGCAGTTGATATTTTTCCAACTGATTAGGTCTGACTTTATTTGTGTGGAAAGTGTTTTGTAGTTTTGTTCATATACTTCCTGACTTTCCCTTGGCAGATAAATTCCCCAATATTTTATACTATAGACAGTTAATTATGAATGGAATTTCTTATTGTATCTCTTGCTTATGAATTTTGTTAATATATTCATTAGGGAAATTGGTCTATAATGATTTATGTGGGTTTATTTTGTATCCTGCGACTTTGCTAAAGCTGTGAATTGTTTCTAGTGATTTTTTAGTTGATTCTCTAGGGTTCCCTAAGTGTACCATCATATCATCTGCAAAGAGTGATAATTTGGTTTCCTCATAACCTACTTTAATTCCTTTTATCTCCTATTGCCAAAGCTAACATTTCTAATACAATATTAAATAGTAATGGTAATAGTGGGCAGCCTTGTTTCATTCCTGATCTTATTGGGAATGGTTCTAGTTTGTCCCTATTACATATGATGCTCGCTGATGGTTTTAAATAGATGCTTCTGATCATTTTAAGTAAAAGTCCATTTATTCCTATATTCTCTAGTGTTTTTAATAGGAAGGGGTGTTGGATTTTATAAAATGCTTTTTCTGCATCTAATGAGATAATCATTATTTTTGTTAGTTTGGTTATTTACATAGTTGATTATGCTGATAGTTTTCATAATATTGAACCAGCCCTGTATTCCCTGTATAAATCCTACTTGGTCATAGTGTATTAACCTGGGGATGACTTTATGCACTCTTGTTACTAACATTTTATTTAAGATTTTTTCATCAATATTCATTAGGGAAATTGCTTTATAATTTTCTTTCTCTGTTTTTACCCTACCTGGTTTAGCTATGAACACCATATCCGTGTCATAAAATGAACTGGGTAGGACTCCTTTCTCTATTTTTTCAAATAGTTTATATAATATTGGAATTTGATAGAATTCTTTGAATGTTTGATAAAATTCACATGTAAATCCATCTGGCCCTGGAGATTTTTTCTTAGGCAGTTGATTATTAGTTTTTTTCTATTTCTTTTTCTAAAATGGAGATATTTAAATAATTTATTTCCTCTTCTGTTAACCTGGTCAATCTATATTTTTGTAGATATTCCTCCATTTCATTTAGATTATCCAATTTATTTGTGTATAGTTGGGCAAAATAACTCCTAATTATTGCTCTAATTTCCTCTTAATTTGTGAAAAGTTCTCCCTTTTCATTTTTGAGACTAATAATTTGACTTTCCTCTTTCCTTTTTCTAATCAAATTAAGTAAAGGCTTATTTATTTTATTGGTTTTTTCATAAAACCTATTCTTAGTTTTATTTATTAATTCAATAGTTTTCTTATTTTTGATTTTATTAATTTCCCCTTTTATCTTCAGAATTTCCAATTTGGTATTTAATTGAGCATTTTTAATTTTTTCTTTTTCTAGCTTTTTTATTTGTAAGCCCAATTCATTGATCTTCTCTTTCTCTATTTTATGCAAATAAGCATCTAGAGATATAAAATTTCCCCTTATAACCACTTTGGCTGTATCCCAGAAATTTTGGTATGTTGTCTCATTATTGTCATTCTCGGATGAAATTATTGATTGTGTCTATGATTTGTTCTTTCACTCATTCATTCTTTAAAATTAGATTATTTAATTTCCAATTAACTTTTGGTCTATTTTCTCCTGGCCTTATATTGCATGTAATTTTTATTGCACCATGATCTGAAAAAATGCATTTCCTACTTCTGCCTTTCTGCATTTGATTATGAGTTTTTATGCCCATGTATTAACATGGACAATTTCTGTCATCATTCAATTTTCTCCAAAAATCTATTATACCTAACTTTTCTAACATTTTGTTGACCTCTTTAACTTCTTTCTTATTTATTTTGTGGTTTGATTTATCTAGTTTTGAGAGAGCAAGGTTGAGATTCCCCACTAGTATAGTTTTGCTTTCTATTTCTTCTTGCATCTCTCTTAACTTCTCTTCTAGGAATTTGGATGCTATACCACTTGGTGCATATATGTTTAGCAGTGATATTGCTTGATTACTCTTTAGTAAAATATAGTTTCCTTCCTTACCTCTTTTAACCTCTTTTAATTAAATATATTTTTGCTTTTTTTTTTTGCTTTTTGTTGAGGCAATTGGGGTTAAGTGACTTGCCCAGGGTCACACAGCTAGAAAGTGTCTGAGACCAGATTTTTACTCAGGTCCTCCTGACTTCAGGGCTGGTACTCTAACCACTGTGCCACCTAGCTGCCCCTATTTTTGCTTTTACTTTATCTGAGATCAGCATTGCTACCCCTGCTTTTTTTTTGTTCATCTGAAGCATAACAGATTCTGCTCCAGCCTTCACTCTGTATGTATCTCTTTGTTTTAGATGTGTTTCTTGTAAACAAAATATTGTAGGATTCTGGCTTTTAATCCAGTCTGCTACCCGCTTCCGTTTTATGGGAGAATTCATCCCATTCACTTCAAAGTTAAAATAACTCATTCTGTATTTCCTTATTTACCTAAAGTTATGTTTTTCTCTTTCCTCTCTCTCTTCCCTCCTCCCCAGTATTTTGCTTTTGATGACCACCTCCCTCAAATAGTCCTCCCATTTAGAGCCCCTCCCTCCCTTTTTAACAGTTCCCCTTGTATTAGTCTTTCCCTTTCTTTTCCCCCTTTCCCTCCCACTTTCTAATAAGATGGGACAATTTTCTCTGTGAAACCAAATATGTCTGATATTCTCTCTTAGAGCCAAATCTGATGAGAGTAAGCTTCACACAATGCTCACCCCCCTCCTTTCTTTCCCTCAATTATAATAGGGTTTTTTTTTGCCTCTTCATGAGATGTAATTTTCCCTTATTTTACCTCCTTTTTTCCTGTTTTTTCCAGTATGATCCCCTTTCTACTTCTAGTTTCTTTTTTATATTATCAAAATAAAATCAAATTATACCCACATTCTCTAAGTATACCTATAATAGAAATAAAGTTCGCAAGAGTTCTTTTCTTTTTACTTTTTATGCTTCTCTTGAGTTCTGTGTTTGGAGGTCAAATTTTTTGTTTAAATCTGGTCTTTTCATTAGAAATAGGTCCAATTCACCTATATCATTGATTATCCATCTTCTTCCCTGGAAGATAATGCTCATTTTAGCTGGATAGCTTATTTTTGGATGTAATCCAAGTTCCTTTGCAATTTTGGAGTATCAGATTCCAGGCCCTTTGATCCTTTAATTTGGAAGCTGCTAGGTCCTGGGTGATTGTAATTGTGACTTCTCAGTATTTGATTTTTTTTTTCCTGGCTGCTTATCTTTTCCTTAGTGCCATAGTTTTGAAATTTAGCCACAATGTTCCTTGGGGATTTCATTTTGGGGTCTCTTTAAGGAGGTGATTGGTGGATTCTTTTGATGGCTATTTTACCTTCTGATTCTAAAATATCAGTGTAGTTTTCTTTTATGATTTCCTGTAAGATAGTGTCTACATTCTTTTTTTCATCATGGGTTTCAGGAAGTCTAATAATACTTAGATTGTCTCTCCTAGATCTATTTTCCAGGTCAGTTGTTTTTCCTAGGAGTTATTTCATATTTTCTTCTATTTTTTATTTTTTTTTGTTTTTGTTTGACTGATTCTTTAAATCTTAGAGTCATTCACTTCCATTTGTTCAATTCTAATTTTTAGTATATTATTTTCTTCAGGTACCTTCTTTAGTTCCTTTTGATCTAAATAGGCCAATTGAATTTTTTTTGTTCATTGCATTCTTTTCCCATTTTTTTCATTCCTTCTTTCAATGATCTCATTTCATTTCCCCATTTGTCTTCTTTCTTTTAAGATTCTTTATGCAATCTTCCAGGAAAACCTGTGAAATGGGGACCAACTCATCTCCCCCTTTTCAGCTTCCTCTGGAATTACTTTGCTTTTAGGAACTTCAGGATTTAAGATCTGTTCTTCTCTCTTGCCATAAAAGCTGTTTATGGTGAGAGTTATTTTTGTTCTTTTTTTTTTGTTCATTTTTTTAAGGCTTGAGGTCTGTTCAAAGCAAAGTAGTGACAGCTGCTTTAATTTGCCCTGGGGCAGTTCTGTTGATTGATTTCCAGTGCTGGGTAATCAGGACTAGGTCCAGCATCTTCCCAGGGTCAGTGATTTACAATTTACCTTTTACAAAAGGCAAAATTGCCAAACCACCTGCTTACAACCACGAGAGAGTGGCCTAACAGGCTCACAGAAAATTTCCAGGTGCTTGGAAACTGCAACTCTCTGACTCCCAGTCCTCGCTTCCTGTCCCAGTCTTCCTATGCTGTGGTCTGGGGTTGACAGATTGTGCCCCTGCCCAATTGAAACAGACCTGTTCTGAAGTTCTTCCAAGGGAAGATGTTGTACTATAAATATTTGTAGGTGCTTTGACTCCAAAAGCTGTTTAGAGGCTTAATCTGCTGTTGGTTTGAGAGGTCAGAGGAGGTCACAGAGAGTCCTGACTGCTCTCTACCATCTTGGCTCCACCCCCTACATCATCTGCTCTTGAAGTCCTTCTCTCTGTGTAGAAACTTCATGCAGATCCCTTGTTGCTAAGGTTGAACTAGAAAACAAGGTGATTCAATGGATGTAGAAACAGGCTTATGGTCAGGAAGACTTGAGTTCTCTCAGATACTTAATTGCTGTATGATTCTGGAGAATTCACTTAATCTCTCACAGGGCCTCAGTTTCCTCATCTATAAAATGGAGATAATAATACACTATCTCAAAGTTTGTGAGAATCAAATTAGATAACACATATAAAGCACTTCATAAATCTTAAAGCACTGTGTAAATGTTATTTTCTATTCATTATCTAATCCAGACAACTATTGCTGACTAGTCTTAAAGAACAACTTGGGTACTTCAGGCTATCTCTCACCTCTGATTGAAGAATAGGGTAGAGGTGCTGACCCAAAAGAAAGAGGATCTTTGGAATGAGAAAGAACCTATCTGGCTCTTTTAAGTGACGAGAAAGAAACTGATGTTTGTGTGGACAAACCTTGCCTCACAACAATGTTGGTTACACATGAACCTGCGCTGCTGGGGACAGAGTTTGGAAATTATATGCTGGTATTGCTCCTTCTCTTTACAGGATGGTAAGATAATTTTGCCATTAAACAGCCAGTCAACATACATTTATTAAATGCTTACTATGTGCCAGTCCCTGTTGTATATACTGGGAACAGAAAGCAAAAACAGAATTCTTGTGTGTGGGACACTACTCAGAGGCATCTTCATATATACAAGGAAGCATTTATTTAGTCCTTGCAAGGAGAGACCCAAGCATACCTGACTGGAAACAGAGATTCTTAGATCCTGTCTCCCAGCATTGTATCTGGCCTAATGAGCCAGAAAATGTGAATTTGGTTAAATAGCAAAAGACCCAAGTCTTTTGCTGTGGGTCATGTCCCTTCCTGCCCTACAGCCCTCTGTAAATAGGGATGATGTGACTTAGGCCTAGGGTCTGACTTTTCTTGCCCTACAGAACTCTGGGCCTAGAGATCATGTGACTTCCTGCAACTTGGGCCAGGGCCTGACTAGGCTGCAGGCCTAGAGTCTAATCTAATCCATCTCAAAAACTTTTTGAAATATCTTCACCTGGTCCCTTTCACTTGCCAAGAAGGAATACAAACAACTATGTCCACAGTTGTTTGTCACAGATGAATGTTGTTTGTAGGGGGAAGAACCAACTTTTGTACAAGCTGGGATTTAACTTGAGTCTTAAAGGCAGCCAAGGAAGTTGGGAGAGCATTTTAGGCATGAGAGGAAATCATTGAAAAGACAAGGAGTCATGAGATGAAGCGTTCAGAAAGAAGTATTTATTAGAGTATTATTGAAGGAAATAAGGTTAAGGAGATAGGAAACAGTAGAAAGGAGGAAGGGTGTGAAGGTTTTTCCCCCTCCCCCTTCCATTCTCAGCCTTTGATTGCTATGAATATGGTAATAGAGATTATGTGTCCCTAGTGTCTTTTGGAGAAATGAATACAAAAGAAAGAATATAATGACAGATTCAGAAGAATCTCCAGAATGATTTCCAGAATGCAAAGACCATAAAGAGGTCATTGGACACAGTCATCAAAAAGTCATTGTACTGTACTCAGTGCATAAAGCTGTGTAAGTAGAATGGTAGAAGAGAAAACTAAATTTCAAGAGGTTGAGGAGGAAGTGAAAATGAGAAAATGGAGGTCCTAAGGGAAAACCACTCTCTTAGATGCCTTAAGTAGCAATTTAGATTTTTAGTTTCTTTTCTATATTATATCATCTGTAGGGACTGAGTTCCATCACCATCAATGAGAGAATGGCTAGTACATCATTGCTTTATTAATAGACCAATGATACTAAAATTTAAAGCAAATGCTTCTATTCTGAATGTCCTTTGAATGATTTGGGTAATTATAGAAGCATACTGCCATCTTGCTTTATTGAGTAGAAGTGATGAATCATTATTTTGGTTCTGTAGGTGATGTTGATAAGAAGGGAATAGGGTTCTAGTTTTTTTTTTTCTTTGGACAAGGCAATTGGATGTAAGTGACTTGCCCAGTGTCACACAGCTAGGCAGTGCTAAGTGTTTGAGTTCACATTTAAACTCAGGTCTTCCTGACTCCAAAGCTGATGCTCTATCCACCATGCCATCTATCTGCCCTGGGAATAAATAAAATATTGGGTAATAAAACAATCTGCAAAGAATGCTGAATTTAAAGAGTCACTTGTTTGTTTCATTATAAAAATAAATTAATGCACTTTTATTTGGACAGCACCATCAGCATCAAACAATGGAGAACCATACTTGATAATTTTTTTTTCCTGAAGGGAATCTGTCCCCATATTATTGTATAGATGACATGATTTTGTGGAAATAGTATTGGATGTTATAAGAAAATCTGAATTCAAAACCTGACTCTACCACTTATACTATCATTTATGTGATATTGGTTATGACATTTCACCTTATCTTTCCTTATCTGTAAAAGGAAAAGCTTGGAGTTAATCTCTAAAGTCCCTCTCAACTCTACCTCTGTGAGTTTATGATACAATGCTTATACTACATGGATAAACTTGACATGGGCTGAATCACTGTTCCCAAAGATCCACCAAATGCTCTTAGGAAAGAAGTGGAAACATGTTGGAAAGCAAAATGGTACCATATTGTGGAGGTACTGCCTATTCTGGAAGTTCATCTCCCAAAAGACTGGTAACATTACTTTTAACAGAGAGAATTAGAAATATGCCTAAATAAGATACAGTAGCCTTCATTATTCAAAAACATTTTCTAATCTTAGTATATCCCCCAATCTGATTAGTTCCCAGTATTCTTCTTCTTCATCCCATTATTCCCCACCAGTGGGAAATCTCTGGAGTCTGATATTATATTCTTTCTAATATTCCAGACATTAAAAAACAAACTTAAAAAGACTTTACTTGCAACAGACATACCTCTATGCCATCAAATCATGTTAAGATTCTAATATGTCAGAGAAAGATGAGTGAATAAAGGTAGATTCTTCTATATGGAAGCTAGGTAAATGATTTCATTATTTTATTATGCAGATCTATGATACAAGGAAGTATAGTGGAAAGAATGTTGGATTTTGACAAAATCTGAGTTTGAATCTATGCTCTGCCACTTTCTAGCTATATGGCTTCAGACAAATCATTTTACCTCAAAAAAATCTCATTTTCCTTAGCTGTAAAATGACTGATTTGGATGAGGGGTGCCTAAGTTCCCTTTTTCCTATAAATCTTGAAACTTATGATGGAGTATGCAGAGTATTATTATTCCTAAAATACAGGAAGTACACTATATTCTAAAATTCTGGAGGCATCTCCTCTGGGCATTATTCCTTCTCCAATTTCACCCCCAACCCCTTGTTAAGAATCCCTGAACCCAGTTACTTTTCTAGCTTCATAATTCTAAAAAATTCCCAAAAAATGGATTCTTATGAAGAATTCTGTTTATGTAGATTTATGTGAGTTAAAGATATGGAAAGGGACAAAAAAGAGGGAAAAATTTGACCATGAGAAATTTTATTAGGAAATTTTATTATGTGTTTCTGTGAGGAAAAGACCAACAACCACATACAAGCTTACAAAGATGGTTATCCTTCAACATGCTTACTGTTTGAATGGGACCAAAGTAGCCTCACCATCTAGGCTATTTTTTGAAATATACACAGTGAAGGGAGAAAGTCCTCAAGAACAATCTTCAACAAGAAACATTGACAAATGTTGAAAATCTAGGCTTTTTAGTGCAAGTCAACAATAATCCTGACCTGCAGTTTTAAAAATGAAAATAGATTAGCACCATCATATTTGCCTTCCCAAGTTTTAGTGGTCTTGACCAGCAATGACAAGAAAGTATAGAAGCACCTTTGACAAAATGTATTTAAATTCATTAATAAAATGAGTAGCTTTAAAAAGGGGCTGCCACCCAGTCCTGATACTAGCCTGTATTTTGTCCACTACCCATTGGCACAGAACTATACAAGTTTTATGAAATGAATGAATTGAATTTATAAATCTCTCAAAAGCTTATAAAGTTTTTGTTTGTTCATTTGTTTTGATAAGACAGCTAATTCATCCCAGTTTCTGTCCAAGATGAGGTAGTTGAAACAGGGAAGTCCTTTCTAGCTTTTTCTTTTTACCATCTTAGAAAGGAGGTCAAATTGTTCATGTTTGGGGTATTCAGTGCCTTGCAATTGGGGCAGCATTCAAAGACTGGAACACAGAATTGTTGTAAGACTGTTGAAGTTTATTATAGCACCACTGAGACATTTTGAAGATGGAATTGGTAAAAAAAATAAAGCCAAAAGCATTTGAATTGTATTTGGTGTACTAGCAAAACAAAAATGATCCCTTTCTATCAAATCATCTTTTTTTTTTCCAGAAATTTTGGAAATAAATAACTGGAATACAGTTGTTCACCTGTATTGGTTGACAAGATTAGAACAAGAGGAACACAGTTGGAGTGTGGACTTTTTTTTGCTGGGCTTTTAGAGAGAACAAATTCCTTATTTTACAAAAAGCAAACAGGGCCAATGTCCGCACCAAATTCTTGATCAGGACCACCAATATCGAAGGGAGCAATATCAATGATGGGAAGTCTCATAGCCTTGCGTGTTCGGTATTCAAAGACTGTTTGACCCCATTCCCCAGTGTGTTTCTGTGGAAAAAAAGGAGTAAAAGAGAGGAAAGAGATCTATTAATGACCTGAACATCAACAGTATTTCATAAATTGCTTAGATATGGATAAAGAGTCCCCATGGTATTTCACCAGTTTACTTGGGATCTACCATATGAAAAACCTTGGAGTAATTCAAATTTTCATATAAAGTGGCATGCTTGAACTAACTTAAGATCACCTAATTTTAGAGGGAATGCCTCTAATTTCTTCCAGAGATGCAGAATTTACTGTCATCATGATGAAAGACAAAATATCTTTGCTTACTGCATATATAAATGGCATGTATTTTAGATGTGGAAAACAGTTCTCCCTCCAATTATGAATCAGAGATTCATGGATATCAGGAAAAGGGAGACTACTCTGTATGCTTAAGACACCCCATAAATTAAGCAGTCTTCTAGGGAAGAATTTTGAACACTAAACAAAGAATTATTAAATTATTCACTTACACTGCAACCGTCTTCCAGAACTGTGTATGTGAATTTACTATTTCCTTCAGCCTTGAATTCACCTTCATTGGAACCCATCAACCTCAAAGCTTTCTTTACATTCCCACTGGCTTGATCCATATAAGCAATGCTGTTCTTGCAATGATATGTGATGTTCTGTGAAGCACGGCTGGAAAGAAGTCTGAGGAATGCCAACTGAACTTCAAGAATATCTTCAGGAAGCTCGGGATTACCATAGCTAAACTGTAGTAGAAAGAAAAGAAAGAAAATTAGACAAGAGTTCAAAATTTTAATTCTAGTTCTTGAGATTGAATTAGAATATATATATGTGTGTGTGTATTTGTATTTATTATATTCTATAATTTATTATATAAATATATTGTATTTACTAGCAGGTCACTCAATGGAATAAATGTTATTGATGAACATAGCTTTCTCTATGTCTGTCTTTCTCTCTCTTGATTTCATCTATTTATGGGGATACAGTATAGGATTCATAGTGTAGGAGCATTCATGCTGGTAAGACAGTAGAGGAAATTTGCATATTAAAATAGTATATATATATATAATAGTAATGAATTTTATTATTATATATATCTTCAAAGTAAATATATATCTCTCAGAAAATTTTAATGTTTCTATCATAAGAATAAATGATTTATTTAAAAATAATTCTTAAGCTTTCTTTAAACATGTAGCTAAAGGAAAGCTCCTCAAGTAGTATTTACTCATTTTGAATACTCATTTCATTAACTTAAGAGGAAGCATGGTATGGAAAATAGAAGACTATCTCTCACTCTAAGATCACTCTATACTTAAGCCTGATCTCTGATACAGAGAACAAGACCAGAACTGTATAGTCCTGGGCAAGTATCACCCCAAATATCACTATAAGTCATATACTTTATGGAATTGCACTGATAGAGGGAGTTTACTTGCTGATAATGCCTTATGTTACAAAATCACAGATCCAGACACTACTCCTGAGCTCCTTTCCTAGAGGCAGGTAGGTAGTACAGTGCCAGAAATGGAGTTCAGAAGAATCTAAATTCAGCCTCAGATTCTGACTAGCTGTGTGACTCTGAGCCAATCACTCAACCTTAGTTTTTGCATCTGTAAATGAGGATAATAATAACACCTAACTTTCAGGGTTGTTGAATCAGATAAGAGAATAATTGCAAAGCACTTAGCACAGTACCTAGTACATAGCAAGTGCTATATACATTTTAACTATTGCTATTATTATTATTAAAATTGCTAAATAAGTTTGCATTTAATAATTTTTTGTCAAATTGAAGAGAAGTGAAGAGGGATAGTAGGGAATCAAATAAGTTTATGTAATTGGGAGGCTAATAAAAATAGTTATCTCCTTACCTGGAAACCACCATTCATGGACTCTCCAAACCAAATGTGTTTCTTTTCACCTTTGGACTCTGTCCACCAGTTCTTCCGTGGAACATTCATGGGGCTGGCATTTATACATGTTTCACCGGTTTCCATATTACAGTACACTTGGATAGCATCCATTTTGCAGCCTTGATTAGGATCAACCCAGTATTGTCCTGAACATACACAACATAGAAGTTCATGTGATTACAAAGTCCATTTGGAAAATTCATTATTTCATCTAGGATGAAAATTTTTTTTCTTTTAAATCTAGCAATCCATGCTGAAGATTGACTACATGAGAAAGGAATCTGAAATGCATGAGAGTATTTGATTATATATTCTATGTATTGATATTTTACAGTATAGGATCTGGAGGAAAACTTACTTTTCTATTTATCTAGTACAACGTTAGAATAGTTTGTTTCTTCTCAATATAAGTATTATGAGGGCTGAATATTCACCCATCAAAGACATTGTAGAGTGAATTCATGCACTGGATAGGGAACTGGACTTTATTTCAAATTCTGAGATCCTTTTTAACACAAAATCAGTATGAGTCTCTAAAGAAAGTGTGAGATTCACAGAAAAGTATCTTGATACCTTGACATGGTTTTAATACTCTCTATACTTTCTTTGCCGAATTTTGGTTAGAAGACCAAGGTGATTAGAACATGTATTTTTCTTGGCAAGATTAATTTTGGGGGTAATTAGTAATAATTTAATAGGTTTTTCTTCCATAAAGTAGCTTGGAAGAATTATTTCAAGCTAGTTCAAATGCATTTCTGATAAATTCCTTTAAACACTATTTTAATAGTTAAAAAAATGAGCTACATCATAAGAGGATGAAGCATGTCATTTATTACATTTGCAGAATTTACCCTCTCAATGAAAGCAGTTTCCATTGCAATATACATACCACTCTTAAGTTCAGGATGGCAGAATTTCAGGTCACGGCAATTACGTGCAGGATTTTTTCGTGATCCATCGGGACTAATGATGTTTTCTATCTGTCCATTCATTGATTTGAGTGAGGACAAAATCTCTTCAGTATTGACTTTGAAATCTATGGGTTCATCTCCATAATATGGGGCAGCTTTTTCTTGTGAAGGTCCAAGCATAGCACCAGCAGCACCACCACAGCAGGGACCAGGGGCACCAGGGGGGCCAGGAGGACCTGGGTTTCCAGGATGACCAGGAGAGCCCTAAGGAATGAGGAAAATATGGACAAAGATTAAATATTATTTTCTTGAAAAAGCTATATGGAAAAAGTTCATAATATTCCCTAAAAATATAGCTAATTTGGAGAGGCATGATAGTAGAAAGGAAACTGCTTTCAAATTTGAACTCATAGAACTGGGTTCAAATTCTGGATCTACTACTTAGATACATGTTATTTCAGGCAAGTAATTTAACTATTTTGAGCCTCTAGTTTCATATATATATGTATGTGTATATATATATATATATATATATATATGAATGAGACTAGATGCCTTCTGAGGTGCCTCCCAATTCTAAGATTTAAAAATTAAAAAAAAAAAAACTAAATACCAAACAATTTTACAAAAAAAAATTAAATGAAAGGAAAATTTAAACCTATTTACCAAGCATATTCCAGGTCTAAACTTAATGCTATTCTCAAATTACTTGTTTATTATTTATTTAAAAAGGATAAAAAGCCGAATTAAAAAACATTAAAAATAATATTTTGTAGATAGACAAAGTGGGGAGAATTTTCAGAATATTTAAAACATTCTTTTCTTTGCTTAGTGAAAACCAAAGAAACTGAATTCTAATGTAGAGGTGTTTTAGATAAAGAATAATGGACCAAGACACTTGGGATCTGATGCTAGTTCTGTCTCCTTACATCTGATCCTCTTTCTCCTCTGTTTCCACGGGGACCTGGAGGACCAATGGGACCTGCATGTCCACTTGCGCCATCTTTTCCAGGAGGTCCATGGGGTCCAACAGGGCCCTAAACAAGATTCAAAGGAAACAATTATCAAAACCATAGAAATACATACACTAGGTAAGAAAGTGGAGTCAAAATTAAGCATGTGAAACCTATTTTTACATGTATTTATCTCATAGAAATCTCACCACCTGAATTTTTTTTTTCATTTTCGAATAGCCTTATAAAATTTGCAACATATAGTCATCTTTCAGTATTACTTACTCGGGGGCCTGCTGGTCCTGGACTGCCACTGGGACCTTGGTGACCAGGTGCACCCTGAAAAGGTAGGATAGTTTTAATATTAGTTAAGAAATTTTCAAAAGTTCAAAAAGTCATCATTGATCATATGAGATTCATTGTTATAGTAATGAAAATTTAGAGTAATCCATTATACTTCCTTTTATTTTGTCTATATCCTCAAGCTGACTCTAAGATAAAGCATCTGTAATGTTTATCTGGAAAACCTGAGAATTTAGTCACCTTTTCATTAAAAAAAAATGCATACTTTCTTTTTACTCATAATATTCTTTACTTTTTTAAAAAAGAAAAATAAAAGTCCCCAAAATTATTTGCTTGTCCAGAATCCTACTCTTATGCTAGAACCTCATGTCCTAAAATAAACTAATAGTTATATTATTTAAAATAAGAGTAATTATATTCCATTGGACATGATACAACCAAAAAACCTGATTTAATTATTGAGATATTTTTCTTTAGGGGCAGCTAGGTGGTGCATACTTCTTAGCTGTGTGACCCTGGGCAAGTCACTTAATTCCAATTGCCTCAGGAAAAAAATAAAATGTATTTTTCTTTTTCTCTGCAATGATAACTTGTTCACGTGATGAACTGTGATGTTAAAAGGAGCATAAATTACGTGGTAGTTTTTAGGATAGCTGAATAAATATAGAGGCATGCAATTCCATTGGAATAAGGAATGAAACACATTGAAAGATTATGAGAAGACCAAGTAGTGAACTTAATATGAAAATTTGTTGCCAAATGAGTACCCTATGTGGCCTTGTTTTAACAAAGAGGACTTTAAAGTTTAAACACTTACAGAGGCACCTGGTGGACCAGGAGTCCCAGGGAAACCACGATGTCCTTTAATGCCATTATTGCCTCGTTCACCAGGTTCACCTTTGTCACCACGGGGACCCTGAGCACCCTGTAGAAATACAGTAAAAAATAATAATAGAAGTTTGCATTTGTAATAATTAATACATTTCTTTATTAAAATATGCTCTATTGTCTGATATCCTATTACCTAGAATTCTAGATCAAATGACACTTCTGCACAATGGTAGAAAAATAATAATTGATGCTTAAATGATAATTCTGAGGTGCTCTGATATCCTTGGCTCTTTCTGAATTATCAAAGAAAAAATTAATTATATTCTGCATCATATCCAATGTAGGTTCATTTTCCCCAATTATATTTTCATTGGAATATTTTAATGACCATTTGACAAAATGAATATCAACTGTTGCAAGGAAGACTTTAGGAAGGAAACTTCTTGAAGACAGGAAGTTTTCTTCACTTGGGGGTTTATATCCTCAGTATCTAATATATATCACACCTTTCATAAATGCTTATTTAATTGCAATCAGTTGAACATACTGAACAAGTTATTATTTGTATTGCTTTTGCAATTGATTTAATATTGGAAATCCTTTTGTGGATTGAACTGTAACTGTCCACTAGCAATTTTCAGTTTTTGTTGCTTCTAGATGTGAAGATATCACTTACAGGAGCACCTCGAGCACCGGCAGGACCAGGAGGACCACTAGGACCAGCAGGACCCTAGAGTGAATAAAGAAAATGTTAATTCATATAATTTTTTAAATGCTGAGTTGAAAAACTCTTATTTTGGTGCTTTCACATTAAGAATCTCTTAAATTATTCTTATACCAGGTAAGAATAGTTGTTATACCTTATCTGCTTCAAACTGGAATCAACACTGGTAATCAAAGTTCCATTTTGAATTGCTAAATAAAACCAATTTATTTCAACCAGTCAGGAAGGTTAAGTCCTCTTTGACATATACTAGCTGCAGGTCCATGGGCCCTTTCAGTAAACATTCAAAATCATAGTTCTGAACCAGAAAGAAAACAATCCTAATGGAATGGCTTTTAGCTTTGATATATTTCTTAAAATGTTTCAAACATCTATTTGAAATGATTGTTAATTAATTTACTGATAGAGTTAGGAAGATCTGGATTCAATATTTACTCTGATACTAGATTTTTGACTAAGAGAAAGTTGCTTAAACTATTTGAATTTCAGTTTCTTCATCTATAAAATGAGGATAATAATATCCACAATACCTACTTTACATTAGAATGTGCATTAAAATAAACTTAGAGGAAAGGAAGAACATTATTATTAATCCATCTTCTAATTTAGTAGAAACATAATTTTCTATTCCTCGGTATCATTAATAGGTGGTTTTTATTTTGATAATTCCTCATGGGATTTTATCAGAAATTTTGATTTGAAGTGATCATTTTGCTGCTGTGAAAGTGAAATTTTTATTTTAAAAAGACATCTCTTCCTCTACTTGTTGGATAAGTGAAAAAATTCCAGAATGCGAGTTCCTTCCATCTCTTGATGTATATTATGAGAGAAATTCAGACACAAAAAATACAACTGATCCTGTTTGAACTTACAGATTCTCCTCTATCTCCACTTTTTCCAGATGGACCAGTGGGGCCAGGAGGACCAGGATGTCCGGGAGTGCCAGGAGCTCCAGGAGGGCCACCTTCACCACGATCACCCTGCAAGCAAATTAACAAAGTCCAGAGTAAAAAAATAATATAGTCTGTATTGAATTAATTTCCTGGTCATCCATCTATCTCTTCAGTAGACATGCTTTTGTTGACTATCTAATATATGCCAGACATTCTGCAGGCACTAGGAATGGAAGTATAAAGAATGAAACAATCTCTACTCAAAATAAATATTCTTTATAAGGAGGGATACCAAGTTCATATATAAATATGTACACAATAAATATAAAGTGAATGAATACAAAAATATAATAAGTAGCTAAATACAAGGTAGTTTGGGAGAGAGGGTGTTACTGGTTGGGAAAATTAGGACAAGATTCTTTTAGATAGTATAGCTTGAGTTATGTCCTAAAGGATGGGAGAGGTTCTATGAGGCAAAAATTGGGAAAGAAGCTTATATCTTACTTTAGAGATAATAGCAAGCCACTGGAATTGGTTGAATAGCAGAATGGCTTGGTCAGATTTATATTTAATGAAAATTACTTTGTTAAGATTGTATATGGTGGACTGGAGTAGTGAGAGACTTGGACAAAAGAAAACAGGTAAAAAACCATTGCAATTATCTAGGTAAGAGGTGATGACATCTTAAATTAAGGTGATAGATAAAAGAATTGAGAAAAAAAATTGGATGCAAAATATGTTATAAAGGTAGAGAGAGAGCCATTCAATAACTGATTTGATACTTGGGATAGATGAGATGGAGGATTCTATGATAATAGCAGAAATATGAACTTAAGAAAGTAGAAGAGTGGAACTCTTGACAGAAATGAAGAAGTTTGGTATTCAGGGAGTTTTGATAGGGAGATAATTAATTCAGTTTTTGACTTGTTGACAACTGAATTTGAGAAATTTTCAAGACATTCATTTTGAAATGTCAAATTATAGGATATTGATGATGTGGTACTAAAGTTCAAGGGAGATACTAAAGTTGGATATATGGGTCTGGTGATTATTTTCAAGGAAATGATAAACAATGGAAGCTAGTAAGATTATCAAAAGAGTATAAAGTGGGAAGATAAGAAAGGCCAGGATACAATCTTGAGAATCATATTCAGAATGGAATCATGACATGAAGGGTAAGTCATTAAGGAGATCAAGTAAAATTAGACAGATATAGATTTAGATATATTTGAAGCAAGATTCACATATTTGTTTTATTGTCTTTATTGATTTAAAAAAATCACAGAATTCCAAATGTTATTTATTCAAATACTAACAGTACTAAAAAGAATGACAGTTGGAGGGATGGGTAGATCCTAATGAGGATTTTTTAAGAATGGAGAAATTTGGAGGTATTTGTAGTCAGTAGGGAAGGAATCGGTTAACATAGAGAAGCTGATGATTACAAAGAGAGAAGAGAATGGGTGAGAAGATGGGAAGGGAATCAAGTACAGTTATAGAGTTGGTTATGACAAGAAGGTCCATCTTTCTCAGAGATTAGGGCAAAGAACAAAAGAGTGGGAAATGAGGACAAAGGGTTTAAGAATGAGAGGAGAATGTTCTCATATCAAATTACCTCAGTTTATTTTTCAGTAAAGAGCAAGGTGTTAACTAAAAATAATGAGAAACAGAGAGTTGTAGGAGAATTAAGGAAGATAGAGAAGAAGGTATGATAACTTTTGTGGGAAATCAGTTCTACTGAAAACACCAGAGACTCTGCAGATTGTACCTTGCCACCAGGAGCACCATCACGACCAGGCTGCCCATCTGATCCAGGATTTCCCTAATGAGGAAAAGCCAAGAGAACTAAAATTACTTCAAACTATCAACATATTAATAAAGTTAGCACTACACACAGCTTAAGACAGGAGTAGGGAACCATTTTTTCTGCCAAGAGTTATTTGGATATTTGTGACATCATTTACAAGTCACACAAAATTATGAACTTATACAACTCAAGCAGTAGGAGATTGTAGTAATAGCTTTGAGCTCATCTTCACCTGTGGTTGCCTTAGCAAATGATTTCATGGGCCTTTTAGGCCCTTGGGCTGGATATTCCCCACCTCTGGCTTAAGAGATGAAATCAGACATGCAATCATTTTCAGTTCCTTTAGCCTTCTCCCTCCTGAAAGTTATCACATTCCTATGTCTTTCTAACATTAATAATATCTTTTTAATTGAATAATTATCACAACTTTACATCACAAAGCCCAAATAAAAATTTATTACAGAAGGTATTTTTCATTGAAGAAAGAGAGAGAGAGAGAAAGAAGGAAGGAAGGAAGGAAGGAAGGAAGGAAAGAAGGAAGGAAGGAAGGAAGGAAGGAAGGAAGGAAGGAAGGAAGGAA